>JBAMJV010001935.1:0-79793 GCA_037951105.1 Echinarachnius parma
CAAACGTAAGCAATTGCTTAGGCAGTGCAAGCAAAAGGTTTCAGCACAAGCAAAAGCTTGTGCATACGAATTTAAGCAATTGCTTGAACTTGATCTTTTGCTTGACAAGCTCTTGCTTGTGCTTAAAGCATTTGCTTATAAGCAATTGCTGTTTTTATGCATACGGCCCTCTGTCTGCGCCGGGCCTTAATGTTCACGTATCAATGGGCCGCAAGTCTAAAATAACATAAATTTGATTAAATATGAAATCACAACATAACCTCTGGAATAAGGAGCTCGTAATCATCCTGAAACGGTATGAAAATTTGATCTTTAAACGCGAATGCCCTGAGTAAGCAAGAGCTCAAGCTGGTCTGGATGTGCTTGAAAAAACGCAAGCAATTGCTTATCAAGACAAGTAAAAGGTTCGTTTTCTGCATACGGTTTCAAGCAATTGCTTGTTTGGTAAGCAATTGCTTGTGCTTGTAAGCAAATGCTTTTGCTTGCAAGCAATTGCTTGTTTTCATGCATACCGATTCAAGCAAAAGGCTAGCACAAGCAATTGCTTGTTTGTATGCATACGGCCCAATGTATTGATGTCACACGAAGTATTCTGGACTATTGACCCCACTCTTCTCTATTCAACCCTCAGACGGTGCACTATGACGCCGGGAAAACTCCTCTTCAAGAACGGCCTTCTCTTTCTTCTTATCATCCTACTACTCGTCATAGACACTGGTAAGTAGAGATGAATCGATGATGAAAGATGAAAGATGAAAGATGAATCGAAGGGATTTAGAAACTTCGTTGGCATCTGCAAAAAGTGATGAATGGTTGATAAAATATGCATTTATGTGATCTGATCATCTGATAATCATGTCCACTGAGTGTTGCGTGAAAATGTTCCTTTAAAGGGGTAGTACAGTTTTGGTAAGGCTAAACTTTAGTAACCAAAACCTGCACCGTAATATTACAAACTAATATTTATAACCCCACCATGCTCGAAAGGTATACAAAAATACAAACGACTAAGTAAACAACCTGTTATCATTCAAAAAGCACCATTAAAACACAAGAGGGCGCTCTCAAATAAGGCATTGATTTCAACCATTTTTCATACAAAATTATGCATGTGATGTCTTGTTAAATAATGATTAAATATAGAGATCATCAACAACTATTTAAAAACGCTTTTGAAAAATTTTGAAAAAGTGTAAGCATTTAAAAAAAAAAATTGAAAAAATCATCTAATTATTTGGGCCCCAAATAATTATAAGATCGGATATATTTATTGATATTTCAGCCGTTTCTGGACCGATTTTGACCCAATAAAGTTTATTCTGCCATTAAAATTGCATGTTCTCTCAAATTCGACACTCAGTTTTTCATTACCTCACAACAAAATTGTGATGTGCAGCGCCCTCTCTATCAAAACTAAACTTCCCCTTTAAAGTGTTATATGGCCAAGTAATGAGCGAAAATTAAAAGTGATATTCGCTATTACTCATTTCACTGACTTCGTACACATATATTTACTTCACAGTGGATAATTATTTATAAATCCAAACACTTTAATCGTAAACATCTTTTTTAACGAAAGGGAAATTCGAAAAAACTACACCTGTTCAAGCTTCTTTTCTTGATACAAATACAAGCTAAGAGGGAGCCATATATTTATAAAGTAACATTTGTAGATTTGGGCAATGTTACTAGATCCCTTTAAAAGATCCAAGATAGATTCACTCATTTATTTCAGTAATTAAAGGGATCTAGTAACTTTGTTGACATGTATACAAACCTATCGAAGGGTTGATCAAGCGTGCATTTCTGTGATCTGTCTAGTGCTGAGTGATGTGTGAAAATATCCATGGTAAATGTCATATAACCAAATAATAATGAGCGAAAATGCAAAGTGATATTTAGTAACTCATTGCACAACCTTTTTACACAGCTGCAATTCTCCAGCAGATAATTTTAAATTTGAACACTTCAATCATAAATATTTGTACAGCGAAACTCAAAGAGAAATTCGACTAACATAAACATGTTTCATTCTTCTATTGGTAGTACGAAAACAACTAGGTATGTGATAACCTATTTGGTTCTAAGTAAGTTTTGTGTATTTTGAAGATGTTACTTATTAAAAAAAAAACGTACATTATATTTCCCCCAACTCCAACCTGACCCTTTACATGCACCTGACGTTACCCTGATATAATCCCAATTCCAACCCTTATTATTATTATTATGCTGAAAATTATTTTGCTGAAAATAAGTCCCCCCATAAGATTCTAGCGATTCATTTTACTTTTCTGTAGTCTATTTGTGTAAAGCTTGTGTAAATCTGCTACTTTTCTTCTTTTCTAATTGGTTCCTAAAATCACGTGACTCAGGTGCTTGGCCTGATTGGAGAAGAAGAAGAAGAAGAAGAACACCACCAGCAGGTAAGAGATCTAGAAGGAGAGAGAGAAATGGGGGAGGGGGGATAGATCGTGATGATGATGAGTTTAATGCTAAATTCCACGGTTAGTAACGTTACATTTGAAGGCATCTTGTACAATATAATAGGATGCTACATAGGCCTAAAGATGCCTGAATATTTTCTTTAAATTGTTGGTACATTCAAGACCTCCTGACAAAACCTTCTTTACACAGTAATTCTAAACAATTCCACACATTTCAGTGAGTGACAGCACAAACTCAAACTTTGGTTAGTAACGTTACAAAAAAAAGACATGGAAAAAAAACATGAGTCCTTGTGAAAAATATTTCTCGTAAACAGGAGTCATCTGAAATAAATTGTTATTATACGTAGTGTCTTGGCAAGTGGTTTGATGTATCGAATATTGAAATATGTCTTTTTTGTTTTAGTAGAAACAACAAAAACCTGGTTAGTAACGTTACGGGAATAGTATAACGTTACAGTTTGTCCGTCCAAATTAAAGGGATCTAGTAACTTTGTTGACATGTGCAAAAAGTGATCAATGGTTGATGCAATGTATATTGTGGTTATCTCATATGTCCACAGGGTATGGTGTGAAAATTTCAAGTCAAATGGACATTGCATGGCCAAGTAATGAGCGAAAATGCAAAGTGATATTCAATAACTCACTGCACTCACTTTGTACACAGAAGAAAAACTCGCCCGGAGTTTTTCTTATCTGAATACTTTGATCGTACATATCTTTGTAACGAAAGGGAATTTGAAAACCGATAACCCGAATACAACAAGGTATGAAGGAACCGCTAGAATGAAAAATTTATTTTGAGGATTTGGACAATGTTACTAAGTCCCTTTAAAATGATGTTTTTTAGCATGAATATGCATTTCAAATTCATAGAGGAAACACTGGTTGGTGTAATATGAAGTGTTTTACAGTATCCAACAGAAACAAATGAAAAAGAAATTATACATTTGTTTAAAATCCTATAAAACTGCGTTTCAAACATGTGTAGTCCCACATGTGCCATTTCATGTATAGTTCTGTTTCTCCGTAATGAGGACACGACAGTGTGATTTAAAGGTGGGAAATTAAAGCTCCCTCTGTTTTATTGAGATTCCTGAGATACTGAAACATGGTAAAGAACCAGGATTTGAGAAAAATGTAATAACAAATTGGGTTGCATGTCCCTCTAATTATGGAATTGCCCAGATGATGATGCCGATAATGATGATGATGGGAATGATGAGATGGGATATCGTTTGCAAGGTCGGGGTCAATTCAGTGACAGATGAGTGGGTCATCCAGGGCCTGAGTTAATGCACCATCATCATGTCAGAAAAACTGATTGTGGAATAATAATAATAATCATATCAAGCATGTATAAAGCGCCATCTATCTAGGTAGCCTATTCCGAGGCGCATAACAAAAGAAAGAAGAAGAAAAAACAGAGGGAAAACTTAAACAAACAAAAATACCAATACAAGCAATCAATGCATTAATAAGCTACACTAAACAAGTATGATTTTAATTTCATTTTAAACACTTCTAACGAGTCTATTGTTTTTAATTCTAAGGGTAGTCTATTCCATAAATCCGGAGCTGATGCAAAAAATGCTCTATTTCCATAAGTTACGCGTGTCTTTTGAGTTTCTAATAGTAATCTATTTGAGGAGCGGAGGTTACGTTGTGGTACATATGACCAGACTAACTCATTTAAGTAACAAGGTGCCACACCATGAAGAATCTTCCAAGTTTGAAGCAGTATCTTAAATTCAATACGCTGGCGAATAGGTAGCCAATGTAAAGTTTGCAGCACAGGTGTAATATGATCGTACTTTGAAGTTCTAGATAGGATCCTAGCTGCAGAATTCAAAGCAAGTTGCAATTTATCCAACAAATATAATGAAATATTATACAAAAGAGAATTGCCAATGTCATGAGCATAGAGGCACCTTATCATCAAGAATCTTTCTAATGCAATTTACATTATACATGTATATACTATAATACACAGACTTACAAATATGTTGTACAAGGGATTCCATTGACATATTCTCATCAAATATAACACCGAGATTACGGACAGAAGATGATGCCCCGATTTATTCATTGCCAATGGTAATACTCTGAGTATGAATCATAGGTTTCTGATACTTTGAAGAGATAACAAGAAACTCTGATTTACAACCATTTAATTTTAACTTATCCAAGATGCCATATCAGATATACAAGCTTCAAGTCGACGTTTGGCTGACAGTTCACTATTTGGGTCACTGGGATTGAGTATCATCGGCATATGGATTGAAATACCGTGGCTCCTTACAATACTTGCTAAAGGCGCACAATATATACTAAAAAAACATTGGTCCAAGGACCGATCCTTGGGGAACACCAAACTTCATCTTAGCTGAGGTAGATGTCGTTCCCTCAACACTAACTACAAATGATCTAGTGATAAAGTGATGGTGATAATCATAGGCACGAGAAGGATGAGGGTAGGCCTATCTTTTATTTTTATTTTTTACAGACGATGATGACGACGATGATGACGACGATGATGTTGATGATGATGATGACGATGGTGACGATGATGGTGATGGCGATGACGTTGATGTTGACGACAGTGACGATGATGTCGATGATTATGATGATGATGATAATTATGAAGATGATGATTGCGATGGCGGTGATGATGACGTTGATGGTGGCGATATTGACGACGATGATGAAGATGGTGTGGTGATGATGATGGTGGTAATGAGATGATGATGACGATGATGGTGATGGCGATGACGTTGATGATAACATTGATGGTGACGACAGTGGCGATGATGATTATGATGATGGTGATGATGATAATAATGACGATGATTGCGATGGCGGTGATGATGACGTTGATGGTGGCGATATTGACGACGATGATGAAGATGATGTGGTGATGATGGTGGTAATGATGATGATGATGATGATGAGGATGATGATGACGACGATGGTGATGGCGATGTCGTTGATGATAACGTTGATGGTGGCGACAGTGACGATGATGATGTCCATGATTATGATGATGGTGATGATGACGATGATTGCGATGGCGGTGAAGATGACATTGATGGTGGCGATATTGACGACGATTATGATGATGATGATGATGATGATGATGATGATTGAGGATGAAGATGATGAAGACGATGACGAAGTCGGATACGATGAAGGTGATGACGCTTACGATATATGATGAATTGATGTTTCCCCAAAACATTTTGTTCTGGTTTATTTTACATCTACACAATTATATATTTTCAGTCACTGTTTGCCTGCGCGTAATTAACAAAGCCACCATCCATTTACTTCACCTTGACAGACACAACACCACCTACATTCACGCTATGTCCGGGCAACCTTGGTAACCAGTACACGACGTCGAGCACGAGGTCCATCTCCTGGTCGACGCCCACGGCCACAGACGATAGAGGGGCTGCATCCGTCTCGTAAGTGCTAACCCTTGCAATGGGCACGATACAAATCAGGCCGATTTAGATAATTCTACAAATAATTCTTAAAGGTATATTCAAAACAACTCAAGGGCGAAAACTATATACTAAATAAAAATAAAACATTATGAAAAAATTGCGATTGCATAACGATATAACCTTAATTTTATATCATTTATTTTGATCTATATTATGTACAATCTAATTTTAGGGATCCACAATTTTCAAGCTTTGCTTCACAGTGGATCCCTTCATTTTCATTTGAAGGGGAAGTTAAGTTTTGGTATAGAGAGCGCTGCACGAAATAATTATTTTGTGAGATAATGAAAAAAGCAGTGTAAAATTTGAAAGAGCATACATTTTTAATGGCAGAATAAACTTTATTTGATCCAAATCGGTTCAGAAACGGCTGAAATATCAATAAATATATCCGATCGGAATAAATCTGGGCCCCAGATTCGATGATTTAAAAAAAAAATTACAAAATGCTTGCACTTTTTCAAAAATGTTCAAAAGAGGGTTTTAAATAGTTGTTGATGATCTCTCTATCTAATCATTATTTCAACAAAACATCACATGCATACTTTTGTATGAAAATGGTTGAAACCAATGCTTTTTTAGAGAGCGCCCTCTTGTGTTTTAATGGCTCTTTTTTTTTAATGATAACAAGCTTTTTACTTCGTCGTTTGTATTTTTCTATACCTTTCGAGCATGGTGGAGTTATAACTATTAGTTTGTCATGTTATTGTGCAGGTTTTTGTTACTAAAATTCAGTTTGACCAAATCTGTTTTACCCCTTTAAGTTATTATATTTTGTAAGTTACATTATTATGATTTGTACATGTATTTTGTGAAAATGAAAACAATAAACTCAAACTAAAACACAATAAGTATTAATGACGTGCATCGAACATTTGAAGCAAAATATATATTATAATAACAATAGAAATGAGATTTGAATAAAATTACGAGAATGAAATAAGGCAGTGAAGAAACAGTGACAAACTGTACATACAGTAGTATTGATAATGTACAGTTTCATGTAGACGTGGTGTGGCAAGATTGGTAGAGCGCGCGCTTTCCGATCGTGAGATCCCGAGTTCGAACCCTATGTAGGCCCACTGCGTTTGTCCTTCAGCAAGACAATTAATCCACAATTGCTGCTCTCTACCCAGGTGTATAAATGGGTACCATGGTCGGGTGTTAATTAGCCTGTAGCGCCATCATCAGTGGCAGCTCGGCTAGTATGCTCCCCGGGGAGTTGAGAAAGTACGCAATATCATTGTGTTGGTTTGAAATGTACCTGATGACCATGGGTAATAATAATTTAAATACTTTTTAAAGCGCAGTAGAGTACATATTTATAGTAGCTGCGCTATATAAATGTTAATATTATTATTATAATGATAAAGCTCAAATTGGCAAAAGATAGCTCTTTTTTAAATGATGTAATTTCATATTGCTACACACATTTTTCTCTTATTCTCAGACAAACAAAACATAGTTAAAGTGGACTCTAGACTAAATCTTTACTACCCCTTTTGTATTTTTCTTTCATGAACAGTGCATGAAGGGAACCACTATTTACATAATTAAGATTATTTTACAAGTTTTTTTTTCTAGAGGAACTAATTTGTTTCCAATATACTACTATATAATGTTATGTTATTTAATCTGTGTATGAACAGAATCACTTCTGGGTCAGGATCGGGGTCAACATTTGGCGCGGGTGGTCACTCTACGACCTATACAGCGACGGATGGTGCTGGGAATAGAGCTACGTGCCTCGTATCATACACTGTTGTTGGTATGTCAGACAATTGTCTTCTTCTTGATTGTTATTGTTCTTCTTTTTGTTAATTCTCGAGATAAATTGATTTATGATGATTTTAACATACTATATTAAAACATATTCGATAAGTTTCTGCTTGCTTTTATTGTAGTCTTTCACTTGTAATTTGTAAACAAATATTTCTTTGAACAAAATAAACAAAAATTTTCTTGTAATTCAACCCAATTGGTTTATTTATACACATTATAACTTGCGAATGATGCGTGGTGTGTTCGAAAATGTGTTATATTTTGTTTCGACGTAAACCTGTATTCCTTTTTAGAAAGAATAATGATGAATAATTAAACAAAAAACAACACAAATTCGTCCACATGAATATACGGTTAGTTTCATTACAGCTGCTACCCGATTGTCTATACCTCGTTGCAACGTGACAAAAAAAAACGAATCGGGGAAGTTATAAGGTGAAAGTAAATCACAAACAATCGTATATTTGATACCAAAAGAGATAACATAGATATCAACACATAATGGGCCGTATGCATAAAAAGAAGGAATTGCTTGTGCTAGCCTTTTGCTTGAACCGGTATGCATGAAAACAAGCAATTGCTTGCAAGCAAAAGCATTTGCTTACAAGCACAAGCAATTGCTTACTGCTCGTAAGCAAATGCTTACCAAACAAGCAATTGCTTAAAACCGTATGCAGAAAACGAACCTTTTACTTGTCTTGATAAGCAATTGCTTGCGTTTTTTCAAGCACCTCCAGACCAGCTTGAGCTCTTGCTTACTCAGGGCATTCGCGTTTAAAGATGAAGGCCAGTTTTGGAAACGCCCCCCTACCAAAAAATGAAATGGAAGCTCTTATTACCAATCATGTGAAAGAATATGTTTTTACTAATACGGGATGATACAAAGTTTGCCTGGAAACCGCCTACTAATTGATATATTTGGACTGGTAAATTATCATATCGATCCGGCCCGGCTAGATATCTTGCCGATGGTCGTATGTTTGATATGTACACGTGCGATGCGTGTAAATCCTATGGCAAATGCGCACATGTTAATTCGCCCAAGCAAATCGCTCGAACGAGCGTACGAATGTGGCCAGCGTAGACGGGCCAAGCTGACTGTGAATTTAGGCTCAATGTCAGCGGCTTTCATAAACGTTTTTACTGATTTTTCTGCATTATTTTGACGAACATATCATTTCGAACATATCATTTCGCCCCCCCCCCCCAATAATTCCGAAAAGAGGAAGAAAAAAAAAATCGAGTGATATAATGCCAAAGAGGGGAAAGACACATTTATCAATAATTAATCTTCAAAATAGCCGTTTTTTAGTTTGAAAAGGACTGTCGCGCGCTTCGCGCGCATACAGTTTCTCATATTGCAAGTTCATTTGGGTTGCAGGGGAACTCACCTTTTGAAATGTGTTCGGCAGCGTAATTTCTCAAACGCACACCTCAAACGAAGTTTATTAAACCCTCATCTATAGATAGCACACCGTCACAGAAAATAATCTCGGTACATATGCGCTGAACGCAAATCAAATTGGAATATCATGTCCCCCCACATTTGAAAAGGAGCAGATTGTCCCCCTCCCTTTGTCATTATGTATGTTTGGTTCCATACTTCCATACTTCCATACTTCCATACTTCATATTACGTCTCAGGTGTGCACCAAATCGCACAATTTCACGCCCAAAAATACAAAAGCTCCCTACTGTGGGAGGGGGACACCCCTCCCACATCCTCCCCCGCTCGGTCGCTTCGCTTCCTCGCAATGTCTCCCCTACACTTTTGAGAAATTGTTGACGCCCTTGCTAAGTTTCATGGGAGCCCAATGCCCTAGACTATATCGATGGCTCTATATTATACATGATCACGTGGATCCATCTCATGCAAGGCTCAGTCTTTTCCTCGCTATGCCCTTTAAAAATACGTTATGAGTAGGTTCACTATTTTATACAATTTTAACACCCATGCTAGGAGCAAATGTCTGAAATCTAAAGCTTCCGGGGGCTCCGCCCCCTGAACCCCCTTTATTGTCCCAAATGTGGGTGCCCCATCGAGCCATCAAGACACTTTCAATGAGCGCATAATGAAACTTCCGGGCTTGCCAATGTGGGGCTTTTAGCTCTCTCAGTGGTCACTCTGGAAAATTTTCAAATTTCGCCCCCCTCCCCCAATCTCAAAAACGGATCGACACCCCTGATTTCAATAATACTAATCAATTAGTTTGACCAATACAGCTATTTCCCACTACTGTCCCTTTCCCAAATTCATACCGTTTCAGGATGATTACGAGCTCCTTATTCCAGAGGTTATGTTGTGATTTCATATTTAAAGGGTACCACCACCCAAAAATAATATTCTTATTAAAGAAAGGTAACATCTTTAGTATTCCATTCCACCAACAAGTTCACAAAAATATGTTTCCAGAAAAGAAAAAAAAAAAAATTGGAAACGCATCACCATTCTAAAGCATGCGTTCATGCGGTCTGAATTACGCAGACTACTATGTGTGCGGTGAATTGCAACGTGTGCAGAGCGAACGAATCGCCCGGGAATATATTGTTTACAAATGTGCGCGTGAATAGCATTGGCGCACTCGCAAATGGTTGGCCCATATGGAACCAGGAAATAGCAGTGGTTCCGTAAGTGGTGGAAATTAATTGCTTTGTTTATGAATTACACACCCTTTGCAGAATGTTGGGTATCTATTTGATATCACAAAACGGTACCAAAACATATACTAATGTGTTGTTCTTTGCCTGGTGGTCCCCTTTAATCAAATGAACGATTAAAGGGGATCCTCTACCAACAGTAAAAGGGAGCAGTGGCTGTTCAGAATGTCTGCCAGGAGGCCATTAGACCTTCCTTCACACTAAGAAATTAGGATACAATAAGGCTGCAAAACACCACTACAATCATTTAACATTAACAACACGCCTAAGGGTGCAATTCTGCACCCCAACTTGGGGAATTGGAACCCTAAGGGTGAATTTGTGCACCCCAAGGGTGCAGACACCACTGTTATACAGGGTGGCACCCCAAAAACAGAATGGGGCACTTCCAAAATATAGTACCAAAATGTTTATGTCCGTCGGATAGGGTGTCTTTTCCAATGAAAAACGATACCAAGAACAGTAATTTTGGTCGTGTAGTTTTTGCTTTAGGACGCTGTGAGTGAGACCATGTCGGTGCATATTTTTGCCAATTTTTACCTAGTCAGGCCAGTTAAATCGTACTCCCTGCCCGTAATACCATTGAGCGACCATGCCCATTCTCTCGGCACACGGCTGAGTGCACACTAACAATGGCGCGCGTTGCTCAACGCTATGAAAGGCGATACGTGCAATTCATCAACCACTGTCTTGGTAGAAATTGAAAAAAAAAGAGAACCTGACATGGTGTCACTCACAGCGCCCTAAAACACAAAAACTACACGACCAAATTGACTGTTCTTGGTATCGTTGTTCATTTGAAAAGTCACCCTTTCCGATGGACATAATACATTTATTACTATATTTTGGGAAGTGCCCCGTTCAGTTTTTGGGGGGCCACCCTGTATAGTTGCAAATTTTCACTCTTAAAGGGATGCCTGTAAAGTGTCTAACTCCACGAAATTACTTGGAGCTTTCTCGTTTTCTCTTCTACCGTGTTGTTTTAGCTTATGGTAAGAGAAGAATAAAATAGGGTAAGATTTTTTCAAATGCCCCTTTAGTATGACGATATATATCATTCAGCTCAAGAGCGGTAATGAACGGTCATACTGACCTCATAGACGTCATACAGTAATTCGTTGTAAAAGCTGACGCATATTTTCGCTTTTTTAACCAGTAAAGCAGTGTTCTTTTTTAATGAAACTTTCACACATCATTCCGACATATCTTACAATGATGTTGGTACAGGATTGAAGTCTCAAATGTCATTGGGCAATATCCGACACTTTACAGGTGCACCTTGGGACCTTTAAGGTGCTGCTATTGTAACATCTTTTTGCACCCTTAAGAGTGCACATTTGACTATTACCCTTAAACGCCATCGTATTTTTTCCTTCAAAAGAAACAAATAGTATAAAGAATTAATTCAAACATATAGAGAAAGGGAAAAGAAATATGTAATATGTAATATATGAAAAATAGCAAGGAAAATGGGATTCCCCCGGAGGAATCACATTTTCTTTAAATTGATAAATAAATCAATTAGACTGTTCATGAATCGTGTATAGACAGGATACAGACACTGCTGGAGGCGCCTTAATACATGTAATATGAGTTTTTAAATAGTTGTTTTATTGTGATATTTCCTTCCCTCTGGCATTTTAAAACGAATTAATGATAGGTCACTTGATATGTATGCTTTTTTCCTTGGGAAAACCACATTAAAGTTGAAGAAGGACATGCGTGCTAAAACATTTAATCAAATATATTAAATTATTTTGATAAATCATCACAATATTTCTTCAAATTAATTTTTTAAAAGACAGGGAATATTACAAACATGTTTGTGTGGCCAGAAATGGGGTTAAGAAAAGTGTTCACTCAGTAAAGTACTTTACCATGTCTACCGAGCACTTTATATGATACCCTGGCCAGTGGAGTAGCTACAGGGGTGGGTGGGTGTGGGGGGGGGGGGGGGGGATTGCACGAAGGGGCATTTACCTCCCAATATTTGTTTTTGGTTCGTTTGATTTCTGAATTTTTCAAATATAATTGATACAATACAGTTATATTTGTTTTAATAACGAAATGAAGATAAACATTTCTGAATTGTGTAAATATAATTGATACAATACAGTTATATTTTTTAAAATAACGAAATGAGATAAACATTTTTGAATTGTTCAAATATAATTGATACAATACAGTTATATTTGTTTTAATAACGAAATGAAGATAAACATTTCTGAATTGTGTAAATATAATTGATACAATACAGTTATATTTGTTTTAATAACGAAATGAAGATAAACATTTCTGAATTGTGTAAATATAATTGATACAATACAGTTATATTTTTTAAAATAACGAAATGAAGATAAACATTTCTGAATTGTTCAAATATAATTGATACAATACAGTTATATTTGTTTTAATAACGAAATGAAGATAAACATTTCTGACATGTTCAAATATAATTGATACAATACTGTTATATTTGTTTTAATAACGAAATGAAGATAAACATTACTGAATTGCGTAAATATAATTGATACAATACAGTTATATTTTTTAAAATAACGAAATGAGGATAAACAAAATAAGAAGATGTCTAGTATAACAAATATCACAAGTAAATCGTTTAATACAAACAAAAAATATTACTTTACATCAAAACATATTTGTCTACAAAAGTATAAAAATGTATATACTGTATACCATATTTCTACATTATAAGGAGTGCCCCGAATCAGTTCGACCAAGCTACGCCGTTGAACCTTGCTAAATTAGATATAAATATATGTTATAGATGGCCAGGAAATGTTCAACACAATTTTGAAATAGACATTTCTAATAACGAAACCATAAATTCGGAAACATACTGGAAATAAGCCAATAATATTGGTACCTGGGTCTGGTGATATCCTTCTCTTCCTTCCCTCTCTTAGTCTCAGGGATTAAGAATGGATCAAAGTCACAATAATACATTTATATTTCCTCTTCCTTTGGGAAAACCAAGATTAACTATCGAATTTCACTAGCGTACCCAGGATTTTTTCAAGGGGGGGGGGGGGGGGGGGGGTGGGAGTGTCCGTCAATATTTTCACAGCTGAGACCGAGATAATTCAACAATTTTCGAGGTCGAGATCAGACCACTAGTTGAGTTGTGACTTCGGGGGCCGAAACCATTGGTTATGATGGTCGAGACCGCTAAAACAAAATTAAAATTGGTAAAGGGGGAGGTTTGAACCCCCAAAACAGTCTTTATTTTTAACAAAAGGGGGGGGGGGGGGGGGTTGGTTGAACCCCCCCCCCCCCCCCCTCTGGGTACGCCTATGGACTGACTAGATTAATATAAATTCTATAATCATAGTTCAAAACACCCAAAGATTAACCCATTGATTAAATAGGGCAGCTAGGTTCCCGAAAATACTCAGACTGTTTTATTTAAATCGAACTTGATTGTGTTAATCAAAATAGAACCCCTGGTAAGATGGTTCATCAAACCTTTATTTTGCATTTTATTAACAGGAAATATTCAAAAGGCATGCACACTTCTGATGAAGAAAAAATTAACGCGGGAGCGATAATAGATACATACGGTGATATACAGGGTGGCCCCCCAAAACGGAAAGGGCCACTTCCCAAATATATAGTAACAAAATGATTATGTCCATCGGATAGGGTGTCTTTTCCAATGAAAAACCAAACCATTCATCAGTTTTTGCACATCTCAACAAAGTTACTAGATCCCTTTAAGGATGGATCAAAGTCACAATGATAACAATAATACATTTATTTTCCTCTTCCTTTGGGAAAACAAAGATCAACTAGATTTATGTAAGCCTACTGTGATTAAAGTTACACTCACCCTAAGATTAACCCATTGGTTAAATAGAGCAGGTTCCCGAAAATACTCAGACTGTTTTACCTAAATCAAACTTGATTGTGTTAATCAAAATAAAACCCCTGGTAGATGGTCTATCAAACGTATAGTTCGCATTTTATTAACAGGAAATATTCAAAAAGGCATGCAAACTTCTAATGAAGAAACAAACAAAGGGACTTAGTAACATTGTCCAAATCCTCAAAACTTACTTGGAACTCTAGTGGTTCTCTCATTCCGTTCATATTCATATTAACAATAAAAGCACGGGACAGGATTCGGTTTTTCAAATTTCCATTTCCATTCCAAAAGATATTACGATTGAAGTGTTGAGATATGAAATTGTATACGGGATAATTTATGCCGTGAAAAGGGGAAAGTACAATATGAGTTAGTGAATATCACTTTGCATTTTTGCTCACTATCTCAGCCAAACAGTATCCAATTAATGTGAATTTTCCACACATTACGATCGTGAACATATCAGATCACTCCAATAGGTACACTTTTTATTAATCACTCATCACTTTTTGCACTTGTCAACAAAGTTACTAGATCCCTTTAAGAGACGCCTACGGTATTATATAGGTACCTGGGCCCACATGGATATATCATCTTATACAAGTAAAAACATACCACGTTTAATATCTCTGTCGTGGGGAAAACCACAATCAGTAGACAATAGTATATTATGGGTAACATATGCGCATTAATTATAATAGATTCGTACTGAATATCTTTGTATCCTTTTTGTTTTAGTTCTAGTCTAGACTGTATACCCACATATTACACTAAATCTCAAGTTACAAAAGACAACCCTGTACGCGTCACTTGAATTTATTCTTTTTGTATGAGTTGTAATATGAATCTGTCTCGGGTTTTTATGATGGTATAGGAACATAGCATTGTGAGAACGTATGGGAGATAAAAGTAAGAGAATGAGTTGCATATACCCTGATAGCAAAAACTGGTAAAAATTACGTCTAATTTACGTCGTGTACGTCGTCCTAAAGACGTCGTAAATTCACGTCAAAAGGTCACGATTTTGCACCCGCGTTTCACGACATATATACGTCATATTTTGACGTGGTAACGACGTCTTTTCGTCATAAAAAGACGTCTTTAAGACGTCATTTTTACGACGTCCTTATGACAAAAATTAATTGTGAAAAAATGGTCTTTGAAAGACGTAATAATGACGTCGTTATAACGTCTTCTATACGACACAAATTATCATGTCAAAAATGGTCTTTAAAAGACGTCTTTTTTTTAAAGACGTCAGTCTGCTATCAGGGTACAGTAGCTTGCGAGGCTTGGGAGCTGGAGGCTACAGCCCCCCCCCCCCCCCCCCCCCCCCCCAACTACCATTACCACCACTAACAGTTTGGAAGATACACGGAATAAACGCATCTCATATTCTCGCAAGATGATAATACACCCCAAGGGGCGAAATTACATAATTTTCGGGCAATTAATTTGAATTGGAGGCAAATTAACATATAGCATAATCGGGCAAAATCGTTATTTTGGGGGACGATGTTCATTTTAAAGACGGGAAAGTTATTCAGGTAAAAGTCCTCTACGTATGCTTTCATTTGACGCTCCGCTTTTGGGAGGGCAGAACGAGGCGAAGGAGGGGTGGAGAGGTGCAAGTGGGGTATAGTGCAACTGCAAGTGCAATTATATGGTGCAAGTATTGTGACCATATGGTATGGGCCCCTCAGAAAATAGTGCTTTTCCTGTCACCTCGGAATCCATAATTTCAACTAGAGGCTCTCAGCGCATGGTATATTTGTTTATTGTTAGCTGGTTTATAGCCTGGACCGTACAGGGGGAGAGGCAATGATGTTGGATGCATTATAAAAAAAAAAACAGCCAGCGAGTATGGATTTATGTTACTATTGTTAACATCTTGCTCTTACCAACCACTGCTGGAATCAGATTTTACTAGGCTCGTGTGTCTTCTTGATCATTGTGAGTGTGTGACCCAGTCTTATAGGCACATCTACAACGTATTGTGAATGGTCCTGATATTATGTCTCGGGTAAGAAATGCTTGATTGAACACAATAATGTAGTTGCTTCTCTAGAATTATTTTTCTTTCCTGGCCTGGCCGGGTCAGGGTTTGACTTTGTAACTTGTTGATGTAGGGTTAGGATCGACGAATTAAAGATGTGCCATTGATGAGATGTTTGGGCGTGTGTGTAATCGATTGTTTGATAAATGTCATTATGATATTATCTTATCGGTTTTTCTCTCACTTTGCTTTCGCCCACAGTAATTCGATGTGCTGCTCTACCAAGACCGTCTAATGGGGGTGTATCGTGCACCAATTCGGTGTCGGTTGGGGGTGCATGTACCTATTCCTGCAATACGGGATATCGGCGTGGTTCTGGTTCTGCGACCCGAACATGCACACAGTCCGGTAATTCTGCCTACTGGAGTGGATCGGCCACGGTATGCACAAGTAAGTTCAGCTTATAATACTACATTCTTTAGCTTCGTCTCGAAATGATGTACTCATTTGGGTAGACAGAAAAATGCACCTTGTTGTGGGATGTCCTATAATATTATGACGTCATACTCTATAGAACGTGTGAAAAGTAAAAAATCGTGAAAGATCCCTGCAAAACATTGGCTGATTTTTCGGACTATCGACATTTGGGATAATCATGATGATGATAAAAGTATTTATAATTCTTTGAGATTACATTACTATACATCCATTATGTTGCTGGTTTGATGCTACTAATAGTAAACTGTAATTACCATGGTCAGGTGTTAATTAGCCTTGTGGAGCCGTTGGCAGCAAATGGCTGGTATGTTCCCCGGGGAGTTGAGTTGAGCAGTATGCGATATCATTGTGTGTGTTTTTACTATACGTATACCTGATAACCATGGGTAATAATAGCCCCAGTAGAGTCACATTGAGACATGACTGCACTCTATTAAGTGGCCATTTTTATTATTAATATCATTTTACCGTTTACTCTTCCAATTACCAATCTATTTCTTTCATTTTCCCCGTTGAATACTCTTAATTTAGTATTAAAACCACTTGCTTTGAGATGCTACCCAAGCATAAATTTAAACTTCAGAGTGACTTGCAACGATGGAAAGATGAGGATGTTTGAGAGTGGGCAACTTCAATATCTAAAGATAAACTCATCTTTTTTGTAAACCTTAAACTCTGATCATATTTCCTTTTATATTCCCCTCAAAATACTGCAGGAATCACTTGCCCTGGGCTTTCCAATCCGTCAAACGGCCGTGTGACTTGCACAGATGGGCGCTACTACAACAGCCGCTGTACATACAGCTGTAATGCGGGCTACACCCTCCAAAGAGGTGCGCCGAGGGTATGCGGTACGTCGGGAGCTTGGTCGGGCTCAAATCCAACTTGCACAGGTAATGAAATAAATCATGAATTATTTGAGTGTGGGGGGGGGGGGGGGGGTGTCACAGCTTATGTATTTCTTATTTTCTTAGGCACTATGCCACTGCATCTTTTAAGGCCTGACAATATAAAGACCCCCAAATCAATCACTGTTTTAGTTTTTCAAGTTTTGTTGAGACTAATATATAATAGTCTCTCCCAAATATTTGACCGCGTCATATTGATTGTAGAAAAACACCAGTTAGAAGCGGATATATTTCTGACTAGAATATATTCAGCTTTCAGCTATAGATTATATACCATGATAACTTTGTGATGTTTGCAATTATTCTCTGCAATAAAAGAGACACTAGTTGAGGTTCATTTGCGTAGCACAACCATTTATTAACGGCGATTCCAGCCGACCAAGATGAGGCAATCCAACCGAAGTCAATGAACACGGTAACCAGGCGTACACTCGCCACAGATGGCGCTATGCATATATAAACACACTGGCGCTCTTTGAACATCAGTTGACAATTATATATTTAACAAAACAATGTCATTTGTTTAGTTAGGTGTGTTTATTTACAGTGTGTTGAGTGATTATATTAGACATTTGGTTGAAAATGATAATCACTAATTTAATCTTACTTCTAAATTTGTTCTTATTTAGATATCACTAACCCTGTGTTCACCAGATGCCCATCATCCCAGACAGTTTATGCTAATAATCTGGCCACCACGGCCACGGTGACGTGGTCTAACCCAACAGCTTCGGACAGCACTGGTCGAGCGGTCAGTCTGAGTAAGACGCAGGGTGGAGCCTCGGGGAGTAGCTTTCCGGACGGTGTGAACGTGATCATATATACCGCACGGGACGCCGCAGGCAACACTGCAACATGCTCCTTTTCTGTCACCGTACATGGTATTCAATTTTACTTATCTAGACAGCTGTAATGTTATCCCGTTCACTAAAAGATTCTGAAATCTCCATAGCCTTTGTACACAACCCATCCGGTTCCCATAGTCAAGGGGTTGGGAGAAGAATGTTGATATCATGGTTTGAATGTTATCATATATGTAGTAGAGGTAGTATTTGATGCAATTATAGTAGCTCTATAGTAAACATAACAATAAAAGTAGTAATTGTAGAATGAGTCGTAGATACGGTATTTAAAAACGTGACAATTGTGATAGTTGTAGAAAAGTAGCATTTCATGGAGAAAGAAGTCTTTGTGCTCAATTACTTGAAATGAAATTAGTGGTTAGTTGGTTGCTTGGTTATTTGGTGTTACAGATGCATTCAATAAATGTTGATTATTTACGCCTGGGACCGCTCTTTATCGTCACAATCCAAGAGATGCAGCCCTGGTCAGAACTCAGGCTGATTAATGCGAAAAGCAAAGCTCTGACCACTAGACCAGATCACCTCTTCATTAATTAATTGTTCTCTTTCAGTCGTTTTCATCTTTTATCCTTTTAAAGTGGAACATTAGTAGTATGGTAATCTTACCTCATTCAAAACCCTCACCCATTTCTCTTTCCCTTTTTGTTAAAAAGTGATACATTGCACAGCCCTCTCCGCCGCGACACCCCTCCATGTCACCTGTCCCCATGGCAACATGAGGGGTGCGACCTGCTCGTACAGCTGCCAGCTGGGATACCGCTTGCAAGGTCAAGGGTCAACTGGGTGTCAGAAGAGTGGGTCATCAGGGGCCTGGAGTAATGCACCTCCATCATGTCGGAGTAAGCAATTGAGGGAGAAAGTGATGATTATAATTGTTATGTAAGGATGAGGGTAGTGATTTAGATAATAGTAATAGTCTGCAATAGCGTGCAAATTAAAGGTAAACTGAGTGTCAGAAGGGTGGGTAGTCCAAGGCCTGGAGTAATGCACCTCCGTTATGTCAGAGTAAGTGATTGGGGAAGAAAGTGATGATTATAATTGTAGAGAGAAGAAGGATGAGGGTAGTCATCAAGTATTGATGATGATGATGATGATGATAATGAATTAATGATGATGATTATGGTGGTGATGGTGGTGATGGTTGTGATGATTATGGTGATGATGAATGATGATGAGCATGATAATGAAAGTGACGATGATGATGATGATGATGACGGTGTTGATTATGATGCCGCTGCTGCTACTGTGATGATGATTCTATTGCTTATGGCGATGATGATGAGGATGATCATGATTGATTAAGATTCTTCCTACCTGATTTTGTATAATCTCCAATTATCAGTATGTAATATTTGATCTTATTCTACTTTTTCATGAGCTCTTTTAAAAAGAGCATTGATATATGTATACAAAATGTTAATTTTGTTTCTTACTCCTTGTTGCACTTTAGTTTTGCAGTGTCCTACCCACAGTGCACCAGCACACGGCACTGTTGTAGGGACTTGTTCAACAAGCTATGGTTCCACATGCCGCTTTTCGTGTAACTTAGGCTACGAGATCAACAATGCTCAACGCCGTTGCACAGTCCAGGCAGGAAGTACTAATGCATTTTGGGAAGGCTCTTCTCCAGTCTGCACGAGTATGTTTTGCTTTTTGTTTCTATTTTTTTAATTGTGTATTTGGTGAAAAAATGAACTGTTGTAACTAGTAGTTCTATGTTTCTGTTTCCAAAAGCACTATCATGGAAGTATTTTTACAATTCATTGCTGTACATTAACTTTGGGATCGCTTAAAAAGCATCAAATAATTTTCATTGTAGTGAAATGTACTGTAAATGATAGTATATTCCTATCTAACTTAGATATGATGTTTAAGCCAAATATCAGCATTAGGAAAGTTACTAAAAGCATCTATTTTGGCCAAACTAATTGATCAATCATTTTAAAATACATGTAGTATTTGAATAAAAAGCTCATGTTGTAAAATCTGAAGCTTGATATGGTTATAAATACAGAAATATCAGTTGAAAGTTACATGCGCGCCGCTGAGATTGGGCAATAATTACACCGCCTGTTTCCGCCGGGCTGAGAACATGTAGCCTATCACACAAACAGCTCACATGCCACAGCATACAGCGTTCATCAACCTGTTTCACTTTTCCTTCTGTAGTATCAATTATGTCGTACATGCTCTGGCGACAATGTGTCCATTTTAATACTTCCCTTGAAAACGTGATTATAAGCCCACCACATTCTACACAAGCGGATCCCGATCCAATAAACAACTGCGCATCTGAACTAAAGCAAGACATGCATATTTAAAGGGACAGGTCCACTTTTACAAAACGTCTGAACAGCTTTCAGTTGACGGATGGGGATCAATGTAACACGCAAAAAAAAAATCAGAGCGAACAGCCCTCTAATTTGGATTCAATTTGGATTCTACGAATGAAAAACGAATGCGTCCCTCCATTTAAACTATATATCGGTCAATAAAGGAGTTCAACTGATTTAGCATAATATTACAACAATATAGTACTAATTCTCGTAAAGGTATTGTGAAGCCGACATTTGTTAACGTATGTCACGAAAAAAGATCTCACGAAAAAAGATCTCAAAACTTTTGAATTTTGGCTTGCAAAAGTGGATATCTCCCTTTAAAGCATGAAGATTAATTCAGATCTTAAATCATTCGTCCAATCGGACTTGGATTGTGTGGTAGGCTTGAGTGAACCTGACTGAAAAGGTAACCCTTTTTAAATTGCTTTTATGGTCTTATGGACAGATTTAATTGCTTTATAAAATATCTGCATTTTTTTCGTATAAATATGATTTAGAACTATTACTGACGCTCTTTTCTTACAAATATTTCTGTGCAGGAATTCAATGTCGAAAACCAGTCCTGTCAAACGCTCTCCAGATTACGACCTCGGCGGACTGCCCCAGGGGTGATTACGTTCCTTCGGGAAACCAATGTCGCTTTTTGTGCTCGGCGGGATATTACTTGGTGGGAAATACTGCCCTCACTTGTCAGCACGAGCGCACATGGAGTCATACGACACCAACTTGTCAGCGTAAGTGAGATGAAATTTTGCGAGAAGGTCTGGTTTATGAATAGTAAACGTAGTAAATACAGCTTTAAAAACAGTATGTAATGTCCTATGATTTACATCATTATGCTTATATGAAGTTTCTTAAATAAAGTCTGCATGTCAAATGAATCTGACATAACAAGAAATCATTTTGCAACAGATATAATTATTTTGTGGAAGTTCAACATGGTGTAATAATGATCTCACCCTTGAAAACCTGCATGCAAGCATACTCAAATAGGAAATATTATAAATTGTAATTTCTAATGACAAATAAGCAAAGAAAATGGGATTTCTCAGCAGGATCCCATTTTCTTTGCTCATTCTCATGTATACTATACCAGGGGTGTGAGACCTCTGATTTAACGCGGAATCCCGACTTTTTACCTCAAACAGCAATCTTCATTTTCCGCTTATTTTTAATTTCCGATTATTTTTAATTTCCGATTATTTTGAGTATTAGCACTCAATGGTTTAGCATATTTTTGATGACATATCGTATTTCGTATTTAGCACATGCGGAAATCGCACACGTGTGCATTCAGCGGCGAGGTTTAGCGGCGCTAGCATGCACACTGCCAGCATGCGCTGCACACCGTACCGCAGAGTGACACGGCTGCATCGAGCCTTGAACCCCGGCACACTTTTCATTTCAGATTTTTTCAGATTTTTTTTCAATGTTGCTCTCACACCACTGACTATACACTGGCATACCCAGGGGGTTATTTCGGCGGCCAAAATTTCCGAAGCCGAGGCCACTGGTTGAGAGACGTGTAGTGGGGGGGGGGGGGGGGGTTGTCCGTGTCACTGAGACCTTCGGATTGCTAGACTGTTGCTCAACCATTTAGCCACAAAGACCCTTGAATAGGGGACGTTCCCATGAAACACTTTTCATTGCTCGAATAGTCATACTATACAGGGTGGCCCCCCAAAAAACGAACGGGGCACTTCCCAAAATGTAGTACCAAAATGTTTATGTCCATCGGATATGGTGTCTTTTCAAATGAACAACGATACCAAGAACAGTCAATTTGGTTGTGTAGTTTTTGTTTTAGGGAGCTGTGAGTGACACCATGTCAGGTTCTCTTTTTTGTCAATTTTTACCGAGCCAGTGCTTGATTAATCGCAATCCCTGCCCGTAATACCATTCAACGACCATGCCCATTCTCTCGGCACAAGGCTGAGTGCACACTAACAATGGCGCGCATTGTTCAACGCTATGAAAGGCGATACGTGCGATTTATCAAGCACTGGCTAGGTAAAAATTGACAAAAAAGAGAACCTGACATGGTGTCACTCACAGCACCCTAAAACAAAACCTACATGACCAAATTGACTGTTCTTGGTATCGTTGTTCATTTGAAAAGACACCCTACCCGATGGACATAATATATTTGTTACTATATTTTGGGAAGTGCCCCGTTCCATTTTTTTGGGGCCACCCTGTATATACCGGGCACTCACCCAAGAATAATTAAATAAATATAAATATCTCTCTAACTTTCTATTATTACAGGCATCAGCTGCACAGCAAGCAGTCTCCCTGCGCCATCGAATGGAGTAAAACGGGGGTGTTCTAACAATAGAGAGGATTACGGAACGGTGTGCACTCTTGCGTGCAATGTGGGATACATGCCCTCTAATGCGGTCCAGAGAACATGCTCCGACGATGGTGATGGTGATGGGGATGGCGTGTGGGCAGGAGATAACTTAATCTGTTCCAGTAAGTTTGAAAATGTCTTAATTAACCTCTGGGCCCTTTGAAAATTACAATATAGAAACAGCTGTTCAAAGCTTTTCAGAAAGAATTTATGTATAAAAGTAAAGCGATTGATAAAAATGAATGTTTGTTGCGATTTTCAAAACAATGACCATCATAAAAGGACATAAAATATTAAAAAGCAACCCAATGTTGTTCAGTTTGTAATTTGTAATTTTTTTTTTTCATTTTGGCATGCAGTTGTCCAGTGCCCCATCCTCCCTGCCCCGAACGATGGTCAGATCACGACGTGCCTCTACCAGGGTGCCTCGCAAAGCATCATGGGAAGGCAGAAGTACAGCACGACATGCTCTCTGGGGTGTGGCGCAGGTTTTACAAAGACGGGGGGCTCCTCCGCGAGGGTGTGCCAGGCCAACGGGAACTGGGACGGGCAGCAGGCAGTTTGCGAAGGTAACATTACAATTTTTTTCTTCAAATTATGAAAAATACTGCTTGAAAACTGCTCATCTACTAGAATATCGCCTGTGTGATAAAATGAGAGTTAATAGAGGGTAGGAGCTTGTGATCCTTGTAGAATCTTCTTCAGAGGCGATCATGACAAAAAAATATATATACAAAACAAAATTATATGTCATTTGTGCCCTATGAGTTCTTGGATGATCACAGCTGCTGAGTCAGTCAATCGATTTTAATTGTTATGTAAAAACAACAATTGTATTGATTATTGTAATAAAGACGAGATACGATTTAACATGTGATGCACAACGTTCTCTTATTTCTCATTTCTCCAGATAATACCGCTCCTGTCTTCACCTGTCCTCCTGCTAAGACGTTGGTAGCTGGAGCACTCAGCACCGCTGCCCCTGTACCCTGGTTGGACTGGGAACCGATCATGGTGAGTTTACTACATCAATTGCAATATTCACTTGTAATATCTTTATTGTAGTTTTTTCCAATGACCCCAGCTGGAAAAAAAATCTTACGCAATGTCATCACAGGGTTTGCATACCGTCAACAACAATAAGAAAATAATGAAAATCACACAAGTGTTGCTCCATACAGAGTGTACTGAAGAAGTAATGCCATATTCTTTTGTTATATCATAGTAATGGTAATAAACAAATTGTCCTTTCTTTCAAGCTTTTTCACAATGAGTTGGAGTTTGAAGATTGTCTATTTCTTAGCAACTGCTAGGGCAAAGATTGCTGGCTTGCCTGACATTGCTTAGAACCACTAGTATCCATGGCAATGAATAGCTATGACATCACACTTTGGTGCTCTATCAAGTCTAGTGATATGAAACTGTTTATTCATGCTTCGATTACCCCAGTCATTGGATGTACAAAACTGGAAGTTGATTGTTTCACATTGAAATCCTTAGAATCTGTGTGATTTCCCTTTGTTTAATTGCATATACAGCCTGTACTTAGTTTGCTCTCAAAATGAAGACATTAATGAATAGTTGCATTATGTGAAGGATCTTCTCAATGCCCATGAGCTGCTTGGAAGGATTGCTCCCCAGGTAGTGGAGATGGTGCACGCAATGTGTGCTGGTTTGCATTGTATCCTATGACCGGGGTAATAATATCATTGTAGAGCACTTAGAGATGATTATAAAATCATATTAGGCGCTATATAAAATAAAATATATTATAATTATGCTAAATCATTTTCTCAGGGGACAGATAGAGGCTCTCCACTGCATGCTGATCTCTATACCATCGACTCATCCATGGTTGGTGCTGAGAAGCCTCAGTCACTGGATGAGGGCCAGCATACAGTGGTCTACAGGGGCATAGACCTAGCAGGGAATGCGGCCACTTGCTCATTTAACATCCTAGTCCAAGGTCAGAATTTACCTTACTTGATTGCGGAAGAACTCCGGTCAGCATTCAAACTCTAACTTTTTTAAATGTCAAAATTTATCTTACTTGATTGAAGAATAAACAGTCTCAAAGGGATGACATCACAATCTTTCGTTATACTGCAGTAATTGTTCTAAACAACTCGTCATTTGAGCTAGGCTGACTTGATGGATGGTTGTTGCTTCCTGAGCAACTACTAGGTCCAAGTCGTTGGTTTACCCAACATTTTCTTTTTTAACCGGTTACCCATGGCAAATAATAGCTGTAATTTCAAACCTTGGTACTGACATTTGTTTTTGTGTGTAATTCTTTATGTATAAAGCTCTCATCTGGCTTTACATAATCAATATACACAATTTTCCATTGTGTAATGTTTCACATGATTGTTAATTCTACATACTTCCTAAGCTAGGTGAGGACAGTAAAACGCTCTACTCGTGTAGTTATTTCTGTGGTACAAGGAAAGTACAAGAATATTTTGACATAGCCAGTCAGTCATCATTCTTAACTACAAACTGGTTCCTGACTGTAAATCTGCTACACGCAGCCAAATGAAATGAAAGTGAAAATTCTCTTCCCATTCAGTGACTCGATGCCCTCCGTTACCCGTACCTGACCATGGGTCTGCAAGCCTCAGCCCCACCCAGGGGAGATGTGAGGATAGGGCGCTCCTAGGAGCTAGTTGCCGAGTAACCTGTGCAAATGGATATCACCTCTCGACCGGTGCTAACGATTTAACAAGAACCTGTCGACGGGCAAGTGACATAGCAGTAGCTGGGTATTGGTCCGGACAACATGAGATCTGTAATGGTAAGACATAATGTTTGTAAGAAAGTTTTTAATTAATAACTTGATCCCTTTGAGATTCTGAAATCCCCTTAGACTTAGTATACACCGTGTCCCAGAAAAAACGAAACCGGGTTTCATGGCAGAAATTTTCTATCATAATGAATAATTTAATTGATGATATATATATGCCTGGAAAGCTCTGTGTCTTTTCTTTCATTTGATGTGCATCTTATGGCACATACTTCAAGCATGACTGAATTAGAACAATGGAAAGTGGTGTTACCAATATTCAATTTGCACGCATAAATTTGAAGTTTGGGTGAGTTTTAAGAGTTGTAAACGTACTTATTTTTAAAAAGGACAAACACCACATAAAAGTTCATATTTTTATCTTTTACATGACACCTCATGCTAAAAAAATAAATGATTTATGCCAGAGAACGAGTACAATGAAAACATGCCTGATTTCTGCCCGAATGAGTCAAAGTTGAGTAAGAAGTCGCTCAGCTTTCCTGACTAGCAGCTGACAATGGACTTTGATACATGAGTGAATTTACACAAACATGGGGATCAGGTAACAGGCTAGATCAGGAAAGCTACTCATTTGGGCTGGAATCAATCATGTTTTCATTGTATTCGTTCTCTGGCATATATAATTTATTTTTTAATCATGAGGTGTCATATAAAAGATAAAATTATGAATTTTCATGCGGTGTCTGTCCTTTTTCAAAATAAGTACGTTTACTACTCTTAAAACTCTCCCCAAAACCTCACCCAAACTTGCAATTTCTGCGCGCAAATTGAATTTTGGTAACACCACTTTCTATCGTTCTAATTCAGTCATGCGTGAATTATGTGCCATAAGTTGTATATCAAATAAAAGAAGAGACACATCCCTTACCAAACAGAAGGCCTTTGCTAAGCATTCGCTAAGCATTCCCATAAGTAGTCGCAGATAGGTCTTCAATTGCACACAAGCCTTCGATGCACATTATGTAGTCAATTGGTCTTTTAAGCCTTCGAAGGCTTATAAGCAGTCGAAGGCAGTCCGTAAGGCTGTGGCGCGAGGCATTTGAAGGCTTATAAGCCTTCATTCGGACAAGTTAATATGCAAATTAGGTACGGACTGCTTCAGTATAAGCATTCGACTGCTTAATCCGAAGCTCTAATAAGCCTTCGACTACTTAGCCTGAAGCTCTAATTAGGCCTACCGACTGCTTACGTGAAGCTCTAATTTGGGGTTCGACTGCTTAACCTGAAGCTCTAATTAAGCATTCGACTGCTTACATGAAGCTCTAATATGGCGTTCGACTGCTTAACCTGAAGCTCTAATTAGGCGGTCGACTGCTTAACCTGAAGCTTTAACACTGTATCTTGCTATATAAGCAATCAACAAGTAATTATTGAGGTATGAACTATATGATATCAGGCCAAATTTTCACTTCATGCAGCATTGCGTTTTTATTCAATTAATTAGCCAAATGTTGGAAATTGTATAGCCAGACTCAAATACAAGTTACAAAACATGCATGCATAAATAATCTGTAAATCCACAAGCATACATTGAAAAAAATAAGCCACACAAAACTCATTGAGTGGGACTGTAGTGTTATTTTGAAATATATAGCACTGCCATGTAATGATTGATTCAAGTCAGTTTATTAGTGATTATATGATACACTTTGGCCTAATAGTGTTACAAAGAATTGTTAGTAATTCCTGCATGTAGGAATGATGAAAGTAGACAGTTAATCTTACCTAAAATTTGAAAATTCTACTGGCAGAGTAGCTAAAGTAGACTGCATGCATGCTTCCATTGACTTTTAATTATCGCAGATGCATGATGGGCAGTATTTTCCCCCCCAAATTTCAAACTGCCATAAGCCTTCATGTAATTATATAGGCCTTCAATGTTCGACTACTAAGGACCAACTCTTCGACTGCTTAGCATGAAGGCCTTTTTTCTATGACTACCTATTTTAGCAGTCACAATTTAGGACTGCTTACAAGAAGGTCTTCAATTAGGCCTTCAACGTTCGACTACTAAGGGCCAACTCTTCGACTGCTTAGCATGAAGGCCTTTTTTTCTACGACTACCTATTTAAGCAGTCGCAATTCAGGACTGCCTACAAGAAGGTCTTCAAAAACCATGACTGCTTGGGTTAAGCAGTCTGATGTGGTCGAAGGTTTAGTGACTGCTTGGGGACTGCTTAATAAGCAGTTTTGTTTGGTAAGGGATAGCTTTTCAGACATATATATATCATGAAGGAAATTATTCATTATAACATAAAATTTCTGCCATGAAACCCGGTTTCGTTTTTTCTGGGACACGGTGTATAGCCCACCAAGTTCCTGTAGGCAAGGGTTCAATTGCAAACACAATCATCTAGATCTCATGTTACATACCGTATTCGCCGGCGTAATAACGCCGCATACTTTTTCCTCGAAAAATACCTGCAAAGTTGGGGTGCGGCGCATACGCGGCGATAGTCAAATTTTCACTCTTGACTGACCTCAAAACAACACATTTCAGCAGGTGTGGGACTATTGGTTGTATTGCACTGTATTGTATTGGGTGATAAAACATTTTTTAGCCAAAGTCTACGTTTACCCTGGCCTAGAATGGTTTCTCACCTTTTTTGCCGATATTTGCTAAATCCGATACGTTTTTAACTTCAAAGTTACGAAACAAATGCACTGCCAGCGCCGCGCTTGCCTGCCATCGATCTAGCTACGTGCGTATTATGGATGCAGCTAGCTGCGCATGATCGCATGATAAAGATAATGTATACTAAATGGTTTTGGCAAAGACAGCAGAGCGCCGCGTACACGTGCTAAGGCCGCGAGCTACGCGATTGACTCGATGTACAAACGTTTACGTACGTAAATATTTGTACATGTACATGCGTAAGCCAGCTGCACTGACAATCTCGTAAGTGCTGGCAATCTCGTAAGACATGTAGCGCTAGAGTTCTCGTTCCTATTTAGGAAAACTATATTTTTGCTCGAAACTAAGGTAATTCTGAATTTTTTGTAACCATATTTTCGTAAATATTGTTAAAGAAATATATCAAGATGAGGAGAAAAATTTGGAAAACCATTAAATTCCCGCTTTTTATGTCGCCAGTTTTCCTAGCGCACTTTTCTCCCACTTTTTGTTTTCAATTTCAATTTCAGTCCGCATGCGGCCCTTACGCGGATGCGGCGATTACGCCGGCGAATACGGTATTGATGTAATCTATTTCTGTTTTGATCTCTAAATGTAGTCAAGAACTGTACCGTTCCTGCTGTCACAAATGGTTTCGCCGCTGACTGCCAGACTGCAAAGGTAGCATATCAGACGTTGTGCAATTTCCAGTGTAATCCGGGTTACACCACGCCCTCTGGTGTCGAGGCTGTGGAGCGAACGTGCCGAGCTGATGAGACTTGGAGTGGACTCAACCTTCAGTGCACAGGTAAATTAACCACTTTAGCATTGGGAAAGTTAGGGGAAATATATTGTTGAAAAACAGATATTTAGATGGCACAATTTAACAATGTTACGGTTCATTTTTTGACATCTAAATATTCTCTAATACTATTTTACCAATATTAGTTGGGCCAACTTATTGAAAGTATTCCAAAGACGTTATCTAGCTTAAAGGGGACCACCAGGCAAAGAACAACACACAGTTATATTTGTTGGTACCGTTCTGTGATATTGAATAGATGCACACTTTGCAAAGGGTTGCGTAAACAATACATTTGATTACCACCACTTACGGAACCAACATGTCCTCGTGGTTCCGTATGCGCCAAACGTCTGAGAGTGCGCCGATTCTATTCACGCGTATGTTTGGACACAAAAGAATCACGGACGATGCATTCATCATAGAAAAAAGGTAGTCTTCGTCTGCAGACCCATGAAAAACATGCTTTAGTGTGGTGATGCGTTTTTTAAATTTGTCTGAGCTGGTTGATGGAATGGACTAAAAATGTAACCTTTTATTTATAAGTATATTATTTGTGGGTGGTGGTACCCTTTAAACTATTGCTGCATATGTGCTGCACCTAAATTGTTAGTATAGGGCTTTTTAGCTCAGTTGGTAGAGCACCTCTCTAGCAATCTGGAGGTCTGGGGTTCAAATCCCAGGGAAACCCTTTTATCTTTGCTCATTTTTTATTTATGAAATATATTTCTGTTCAGTGTCCTATGTTTGAAAAACAATTGAGCTGAATCCTAGTAATGATATGCAAATAATGCAAATTAATCCATGAAAGTCGATGAATAAAATTGAATACTTGAATTATGAATTATTGGTATGTGTATATTCCTGTTGATTCATGTGTAAAGATAATGATAATAATAGGTTCGATTTATATAGCGCCTTATATGATACAATTTCATCTCTAAGTGTGTATATATATATAAGCACATATCATAAAGTGGGTAGCATATTACAGATTCAAGTGTATATATCCCAATAAGCATATAAAACCATAGCACAATATCTATGTTCAGTGTAGCCGGTTGTCAATCAGCAAAACGTCACACTTATACACAAGTAAGTTTCCCCTATTAAAAATGTATATAATATGATGACGTCATAATGAAGGTAAATTGAGCATTCCCATTGGTTGATTACCGATGCTTAATCCGGTATAATCAATGGTAAAGTTATAATACATATGTATTATAACTTTTCAGTATGTACAAACTGACCATAGAGAGCCAAACGAGCTGCGCAGGGGATTGCCTTGGAGTGCGTAATGTGCTCTTGTGCGCTTGTTCTTGAATGGGGAAAATGCGCAGAGCGCGCAATTATTTCTAATACGCGCTGGCACTTAACACAGTACGCAGGGCCGACAATGGCTGGAGAGAACACTCACAATTTGAGCAAGGTCAATTTGGGTTTATCAACATGATAACCATATCAGTTCCTCAAAATAATCATATTATATAACAAATAGTACATGCTTCTTGTGGTTAAATATTCCACAATAGACACCTCTACATTTTAAATTTCTCTCGTGCGATTATATTGCACTCGGCCTGCGGCCTCGATGCAATATAATCGCTCTCGAGAAATTAAAAATGTATCGTTGTCTATTCTGGTATATTCAACTCCAAACCATGCACTATTTGTATAATAAACTATGACATGTTCAGTGTAGATCATTCTTAACCATTATGTTTTCCTTAATTTCACTCCAACCTGCAGTCACCAAGACATGTCTGGCCATGTTCAATGTCCCCCATGGCTCTGTCGCACCACCCTCCTGTGGTACAGAGGCAGTGGTGCGCTTCGGCTCTACTTGTGAGTTTTCGTGCAACGAGGGCTTCCAACTTCAGGGACCGGCCACGTTGGCTTGTAGTACGGAAGGAGAATGGAACACTGCCCAGAGACCCATCTGTCAAGGTAACCAAACCTGTCTTAGTGGTTACCTGTCTATAGCAGCCAACCTGCCTATAGCACAGTGGCCACCAAAACTGATCCCGTCAGATAACACAGCGTTTTTGAACCTGTCTATAGAGGTCACCTGTCTACAGTATAGCCACCTTTCTTGTTTTCCCTTAGGCGGTCACTATACACAGGTTTGACTGTACTATTTTCATTTGACTAAATCCCACCACACACAACACAATCCGATCCAACAAATGATTAAGGATCTAAACTATAATACGTTATGCTTTGAACATGCACGTCTTGCTTTAGTTCAGATACATAGTTGATTGTTGAATTGGAATTGGATCATGTAGTGTGCTTAATACAAGGAATTCAGAGGTTTAAAGGGAACCACCACCCAAAAATAATATTCTTATTAATGAAAGGTAAATTGTTTTAGTATTCCATTCCACCTACAAGTTCAGAACAAATAATTTGAAAACTCATCACGATACTAGCGAAAATGTTCATGGGTCTGCATACGAGGACTACAGCTATTGTATAGGACGTTCGTGTCTTCATGGCTCTATTGTCTCCAGACGTACGCATGTATGGAGTTGGCGCATTTGCAGACAATTTGTGCATACGGAACCATGAGGCCCTAATGGTTCTGTAAGCATTGGTGATAAATTGTATTGTTTATGAATTACACAACCCTTTGCAAAGTGGTGTACATCTATTTGATATCAATAAACACTGATATCAAAACGTATAAGACTGTGTTGTCCTTTGTGTGGTGGTCCCCTTTAAACTACCTCTTGCCATTAACTCGGGACCAGTAAAAATTGTTGTTAGGCTAGTAAACTTTCATAAAAGTAGATGTTAGTGGCCCGAGTGAGGTCTATCCCACACAAGTTGCTCCATTGTGGCAGGGGTTTCAAACAGTGACCACTCACTATGGCTAAGTGTATGAATGAAGTGTGTGGATGTAATTCACAACAAAATGTTTTGAAAACTTTTTAAGTTCAACTTCAGATCTTTGTGAAACACCGACTATACCACTCAAGTAACTCCATTAACTCCTAACGTGCCAAGCTCGCACTTTTGCGAGTTACAATACACACAAATGCCATAGAGCATTACGATCCCTGGCACGTTAAGAGTTTAGGAAGGGATTGTAGTGTACAATAAAAAGACTTGATTATACTATAATTAAATATGATAATTAGTTTTGTTAGCCTTTTCCTGAAGAAAAAAAAAAAACGAGAATTTTCTTTGTTTCTCTTTCCTTTGATACAGATGTCCAACCACCAACTTTCACTATTCAGTGCCCCCACCAAGTCGAAGTGTTTGCAGAACAAGGCACCTTGAGTGCCACAGTAGTATATGGGGAACCAGTTGCCAGTGACAACTCAGGCCGAGTCAACGTCACTAGGTAAGAATATCCTGTGGTAGACTACAATGCTAGTGGCTAGCATGCTCCAGAGGGAGTCAAAGTAGTGCTCAATTAGATAATTGTCTCGGTAGGAACTGGCGTAATGACATAAAGTAATAATAATTGAGGTAAGGGTCTCCCAACATGACGGATAGCCAGACTTTCCATGTTCTGGGGGGGGGGGGGGGGGGGTGTTTCACAGAGTTAAACTTAACTCTAAGTTGGACTTAAATATTATGGAAAGCCATTTGTAGCCTTGGAATAATAAAAAAGGAGTATTTTAGACTTATCATAAATGTTACATCAAGAACATGAAATCCCCTTGAAAATAGAAAATGTGAATGATTTTAATCAACATTCTATGCCTTTCAAAAGAAATTTTACAAAATTGTTTCAAAGAAACTAATAGCTTTCCATAATTTCTAAGTCCAAGTGTTAAGTTCAACTTGTGTAAGTTGTAAGTGTAAGTTGGGCGGGTTGATTAAAATCATAACATTGAATTGCGTTAAATAATCAATGTCATGGCAGTTTTTGTAAACTCTTTACACTCACAGGTGGTTATCAAAATATTCTTTCTCATTTTGGGGAATAAATGCAATTATTTAAGCATTTATGAGTATTTTCTGACATTTTATTTCACCTTCAAATTACAAATTATTGTCTTATACGTTTCTCACAGAATGGATAACACACTGGGACCAGGAAGCAGCTTTGCAGAGGGCGATACCACCATTGGTTACCTAGCAACAGACTCCAGTGGGTTGACCACAAGATGTGATATCGTCATCACTGTGACAGGTAAAATTAAATGAAGAAAAAATAATCTTAAGAATGCTATAAATTTTGGCTAATATTTATTATGACATGTCCAAAAAAATGTTCTTATTCAATGTGACCTTTTCAACATGTTCATAGTGTATATAGGTAAATGCTTTGATATATTGTGAAGAATGATTCCTCCTTATCAATGCAAATACAAATCCTTTAACCCATTCAGGACTAGTCCCGAAAATATTCGGGCTTGGGTCAATGGAGAATACATGTTATTGCAAAATCAATCCGTCCTAAATGGGTTAAAACTTTTATTGAACATTTATATTTTTAATGAGAATATGATTTGAATTTAAGCACTTAATCAAATGAGAACCAGAATCGGTCCAATCATTAATTTCCATGAATGATTCAAATTCTATCATCTTACATTTTTATATCCAACTTTGCATCTCAAACATTTCCTTTGATATTTTCTTTGAATGTTCAGTACATCGCTGTTCTTCTCAGCAACCTCCACCCCATGGATCTGTACAGGGATGCCAGGACCCATTCTATGGCAGTCAGTGCAACTTTTCCTGCGATGTAGGTTATGACCTGATTGGCCAGGCACAAGTGTCATGTGACCTGTCAGCTGACGGCAACCCTACCTGGAGCCATGACAGGCCAGTATGTCAAAGTAAGAACTGGTTCAGATGAGTTGAAGAGTTGAACAAATAATGTTTTACATTTCTGTTAGTTTAATAAATGATTTTTCTTGTCAACCCTAGCAAGCAGATATATGTTCATGGTAGCCTCTTTGTGTTTCGTGTTTTTATGAAGTATTGATGTGAATGATAGGAATTTACAGGAATTTAGTTAATTGTTTTATATCAGAATCATTGCCCATACATGTACCCTTAATATCTGGTTGAATATCTCTAAGCTGAAACTAAGAGATTAAAATACTTGCATTCAAATTCCATTCCAGGTTCTTCTATATTGGCGCACCAGTTTCTTTTCATAATATTCTAGAGAGAGAAAGTGTTACGATCTCTTCAAGATTCATTTTGGTATGATATTCATTCTCTATTTACTATAGACCACAGGCAAAGCACTTATGGTATCAGTCCTAAATGGGTTACCATTTTTAATTTGTCCATCTTTGCCATCTTTGTCCGTCTTGTCAGTTTCAAGAGGAATAACGAACTGATTCATTTGCTCCATCTATTTTTAGTTCGTACATGTCCAGCGTTGGTCATCCAGGCTTTGGCTACTCTTTCTGGATGTGGTAGCTCTGATTCGGTCCCCTACGGAACGGTCTGTACGTTTCACTGTCCAGTAGGCTATGAGGGAATGGGAGAGAGCGAGAAGAGATGTCAAGCTGACCGTTCATGGTCTTCGACAGACTTTATTTGTCAGCGTAAGTACCTCGGTAGAAGCGAAATGATATGAACGTTAGAAATATTACGTCCTTAGAATCCTTAGGTTTGTTTGAAAATATATCTTTTTCAAATTGCATTTTAGTAATTTCCAGTAGTTTCACTATGTGTTTTTGATATGTCCATGTATCAAAGTTGTTCATAATCATATTCAAATGTTCATTTTGTTGTTGCACATGCCCCCCCCCCCCCCCAATAAGTTGATAATGGGAAATGGGACATCGGATAAGGGGACATTTTTTGCAAAAACAAAGAAATACATAAGGTGTGCCCCCCGCCCCCATCAGTCTGACCACACTACGCAACTGACTCGACCTTCATTTGATAATAAAGCTTGCAGAATGGACAACTTTACCTACAAATCTAAATTTCAGACAATTGTTTTTGAGTCGTACACCAAATAAAACATTAGCTACCGTTCTGAAATTCTAAAGGTTCCACTGAAACATACTGACACATATGTGGAGTGTTATGTGTAATTAAAGCCCGATCACATATCACCGGATAGTGTAAACGGATGCCCAACGAATACTGTAGAACATTTGAGAAATCATTTTCCGGCGGTGAAAGTCGTCTCCATTGCTACATGCACAAAACATTCTGTGGGATAGAACAACATACATGTACATCGCCTAACAAGGAACGGTCAAGAAACGCATACGAATGGAGATCGACGAATGGATTGAACATTTCTCCGTCGGGCATTCTACGCTATCGGGTGATATGTGACCGGGCCTTTACTCTTGAAGTATAATTCATGTTTGTATGTGTTCTTGTCCATAATAGGGAAATCCTGCCCCCCTCTAGCAGCCACAGACGAGATATCCATTGCACCAGCATCCTGTCGGGCTGACCCACGCTTTGAGGATCGGTGCAACCTTGCATGCAGGAACCCCGGTTACGAGATTGACCCCCCACGACTCCGCGAGACCGTGTGCTCTGCACAGCAGACCTGGACAGCTGAAATCAGTTTGGCTCAATGCACGGGTAAGTGTTCACTAATTAACTCATTCATATTTCAATGTTAGAAATTAACCATTTGGCCTCCTGGCCCAGTCAGGCAAGTAAAAGCGAGATTTGTCACGTCAGTAGTGGCCCCAAACCTGAATCTGGTGGCCCCAAACAAATTAAAAAAAAAAAAAAAAAGTTACAAATTTGGTTGCCCATTCAGGCCAATGAAATTTGGTACCCAAAAGCTAATTTTCAGTTGCCTCGGACAAGTAGGCATGTGCTTATTTTGAGCATTCTTTGCATATTGAAGGGTTTATTTTTTTAAACAAGGAAGCAGTATTTACCATCAATCAATATCAACTCCCTGGATATACTAGCCCAGCTGCCCAACGGGCGCTGAAGCCTAATTAACAACCGACCAAGTACCCATTTATACTCCTGGGTAGAGAGCAGCAGTGTGGATTAATTGCCTTGCTGAAAGACAAATGCTATGGGCACACTCCGGGTTCGAACTTGGGATCTCCCGTTTGGAAAGCGAGCGCTCCACCAATCTTGCCACTACAGTGGTACCTTGTCATAAAAAGCTGTGATATAGCAAACCCTCAATCAAGGTAGTTTTGCTGGTCCAAGATCTTTGTATTATTTCGTCTTTTTACCCTGAAATAACGAGGTAGTTTGAATGGTTTCAAGCTTCTAGTTATAAAGAGGTTCCACTGTATAATCTCTTTATATTCTTTTGTTTTGTCAAACCTTCAACTAACAAGTTACCTGATGTAACCGGGTATTTTTAATGGTTCCAAGCTTCTCATTATAACAGGCTTTACTGTACAAGCTCTGTTTTTTGTTTGTTTAAACCTTCAAATAACAGGCTACCTGATATAACAAGATAGTTTTCATGGTCCTAAGTACATTGTTATAAAAAGATTCCACTGATGTCTTATACTGTTACAACAAGAAACCTAATAAAACAAGGTAGTTGTCATGATCCAAAGGATCTCATTACAATGAGGTTCCACTGTACATCGATGTCAGACCATACCCCCTATACCCCCCCCCCCCCCCCTACCAAGAAGCTACATTTAGCACTACATCTTTTAACAGGAGCCTCATTCACTTGGCTGTGCAGATGGGAACTATTACTGGGGGTGTTGCATCAAACTAATTTGCATTGCATTCAATTCCAACTTTGCGATTTGATAAACGCAACACTGCAATTGACCGCAACTGCCCATTGCATACAAAAAAGCAAAGGCAAAGTTGTTTTCAAACGTAACTTTTCAATAGCTCATGGATGAAACACAAAGTTGAGGAGTTCGCTTTCAAACACAACTTGTGTTTGAAATCAAACAACTTTAATGCAATAGATAATTTGCATTGGATTTTTTTTTTACTTGCATTTAGACGCAGTTCTTTATGCAACATTTTTGTCAAAACTTTTTTTAGATTCCTCCATTCATTCATTTTGATATGTTTGTGCATTTATGATTGTTATATCCCTCATAAGATCGTTTTACCATTGCATTTGACAAATAATAGTTTTGGACAACACGCGCAGTCCCCGCGCAATCACGTGACCGGGCTTGTTAGCAAAAACTAACACTAAAAGTTTGTTACGCGCTCGTCCCATAGATCATGTGTTTTAGCAAAATGCACACGCGATCAAATTTGTGCAGTACTCTATGGCGCACACGTTCTAGTCACGTGATTGCCCTTTTTAATAAAAACTAACACCCTTTGAAGAAGAACGCCAAGACAGCCAATAAGCACATCCGTGGGAGCGCTAGCATGCATTCATCGCGTATGTGCGCAACTGCCAGCACGTTGGTGCGCACTAAGTTTTGCGTCTTTGTGATTGTATGCGCAAAATAACAATGACTTTAAGCGTATTAGATGCGCCATGGTTGTGGAGGCTCATACTGGCTTCATCAATGTCGATTGATTTTTAGATCAAAATTTACAATCAATTTTATGAAATATTAAAGAGATTTTCACTTATTTTGCTATAAGATGAACACAATCCGTGATATTGATGGGGTGATATAAAACAACTAACGAATGTGCTTGATTGTGATAGGCAATATATTACCTCGGTGGGCTCAAAATGACTATTACCCTCAGCTACGCTTCGGGTAATAATCATTTTGAGCCCACTTCGGTAATAGATTTGACTATCACAAGAAGCCCATTCGTTAGTTGTGTATTATACTATGTTTATATCTCTTTATATCTCATTCTGTATACTTTGCCAATTGTCATACTTTTTTTTAATGAATTGTGGAAATACAATAAAATAAAATAAAAAACTTCCCCCTGGTTCCCAAGCCTTCAAAGGCTGTGTACATGTACATGGTTACTTCCTTCCCAAACTATAATTTGTACAGTGAAACCTCATTATAACGAGCACTTGGGCCCACTGAATTCACCTCGCTATATCAAATATCTTGTTGTACTATCAGGGCTTTACAAATAATGAAATACCTAAAATGTGGATCTGAGAATTTGTTCTTGCTATATTTATTACAGACTTTTTAAAATTAGATCCACTGTATTTTAATTTTTTTTAAATTTTACCCTTTATTTGTGTATTTTGTATTTGTTTATAAATATTCTTGAGCTGCAGAGAATTGTTTGATTGGCCCCCTGAAAACCTAGTCAAGCTCTCTTTGGCTACTTTGTCTGTTGTTCACATTTGCATTTTATATATTAAAATCATTTATTGTCCACACCTTGAATAAAAACAATACATGCATGGTAAAACAATGCATAACAGCAATATGCCTACAACAGGTTAAAACACATCAAATATGACAAATGTTATAATGCTATATCATATATGTGTTTATTCAAGTTGAGGAAAATAAAATGAGTTGAATATAAAATAATGGTTAACAAAAATAATGTTTGTACTGTTGAATGCAATATCATTATGATTGTACTACAGTGAAACCTCATTATTATAACAAGCACATTGGGCCCATTGAATTAACCTCGATATATAAGATTTCTTGTTGTATCAGGGCTTAAAAATAATAAAATATATATATAAGAACTAGACCTGTGAAATTACCTCCATATACAATATCAAGTAACTCGTTATATCAGACTTCGTTATTAAGAGGTTACACTGTATTAATGTGCAATTAAAAATTCTGCAACTTAGTCAAAATGTACTCAATTAATTTAGTCAAATAATTTGAAAATTTGAAATTTGTAGCATTAATTAAGGCAGTAAACCACATACCTTCCAGACTTTTAAACCTGTTCAAGTCGTGTTTGTTTCTACATGCATTGTCCATAGACTTAGGCTTAGCCAAGGGCTCGACACTCACACTGGCCCGCTGGCCCTGGGCCAGTGAAATTGCACTTTGGGCCAGCAAAAATTGATAAAAGTCATATTTTGGTGGCCCGATCGGGCAAGCAGATTTACAACCCGACATGGACAAAATGTAAAAAATCTTGTTTTCTTCTAACACAATAAAAAAAAGTAACTCCCCCCTAATCAAAATAGCGTAACTTTTTAACAAAAAGGGTTTGAGCAACATAACTTGGCAGGAATGTTTCTAAACTTATTGGCTAACGTCTCTGTGAAAATGAACTTGATCCGCCGTGCCATGCATGAGTGAGCACACATTAAAGGCAAAATGTCACTTTTCAAAAGTCACAAGAGTCAAAAAGTGACAATTTTGCCTTTTATGTGTGGTCACTCCTCCATGACTCGACGGACCAATTTAATTTTCACACAGAAGTTAGTCAATAAATGTAGGAACAATCCTGCCGAGTTATTTTGCTCAAAACCTTTTCATTAAAAAGTTATGTTATTTGATTAAGGGGGACTTATTTTTGTGTTGGGTTTAATTGATCAGTATTGTTGAAATAAACTCAACAAAAAAGTAAGTCCCCTCCTGATTAGAATAACATAACTTTTTAACAAAAATGTTTTGAGCGAAATAACTCATTGACTAACTGCTGTATGAAAATGAAATTGGTCCATCGAGTCATGCATGAGTGAGCACACATCAAATGAAAGATTGGCACTTTGTGTGCTCACTCATGCATGACTCAATAAACCAACTTCATTTTCACACAGAAGTTAGTCACAAAGTGTAGGAACAATCCTGCTGAGTTATTTTGCTCAAAACATTTTTGTCAAAAAGTGACGCCATTTTGATTAGGGGGACTTACTTTTTTGTTGTGTTTATGAATCATGCACGCTTTTGTAATACACACAACAAAAAAGTAAGTCCCCCTAATCAAAATGGCGTCACTTTTTGACAAAAATGTTTTAAGCAAAATAACTCGGCAGGATTGTTCCTACACTTTTTGACTAACTTCTGTGTGAAAATGAAGTTGGTCCATTGAGTCACGCATGAGTGAGCACACAAAGTGCCAATCTTTCCTTTGATGTGTGCTCACTCATGCATGACTCAATGGACTAATTTCATTTTCACACAGAAGTTAGTCAATTAGTGTAGAAACAATCCTGCCGAGTTATTTTGCTCAAAACATTTTTGTTAAAAAGTTATGTTATTCATATCAGGAGGGGACTTATTTTTTTGTTGAGTTTATTCCAACAATACTGATCAATTAAACCCAACACAAAAATAAGTCCCCCTTAATCAAATAACATAACTTTTTAACGAAATGGTTTTGAGCAAAATAACTCTGCAGGATTGTTCCTACATTTATTGACTTACTTATGTGTGAAAATTAAATTGGTCCGTCGAGTCATGGATGAGTGACCACACATCAAAGGCAAAATTGTCACTTTTTGACTCTTGAGACTTTTGAAAAGTGACATTTTGCCTTTAATGTGTGCTCACTCATGCATGTCATGGCGGATCAAATTCATTTTCACGGAGACGTTAGCCAATAAGTTTAGAAACATTCCTGCCAAGTTATGTTGCTCAAACCCTTTTTGTTAAAAAGTTACGCTATTTTGATTAGGGGGTGAGTTACTTTTTTTGTTGTGTGTATGTCATGCTTCATCTATAATCACAGGTTTGATTAGGAAAGAGTGATATTTTGAATAGTAAAAAGTTTACTCACATGAAATACAAATTTTGGAGCCAGTAAATATTTCTTTAGGGCCACCAGAAAAGGGAAATTAATTATTTCACTGGTCCGACCGGGCCACCGGCAAAAAGGGTGAGTGTGGAGCCCTGCTTAGCCAATGTATTTTGGTGACAAGTTTTGAAAGGTGGAGTCCCAGTAAATTTACCTCAATGTGACAAACAGTTTTTCAATATATACAATCACATCATACATTAAAAAGAGTGAATTCTTTTCATGGACACTTTATTTCACTTTTATTCCTTGTGCTGGCAAACAAACAGTGCGTGAAATATATCAGAAACGATATACATTGTATGTGTTCCATGTATTTGCTGACCATGTATTAACCGCACCTTTTTCCTATCTGGAGAACCTGCAAAACGGGGGGAGCGGTTAATACACAGAGATAGGGAAAATTATGCACAACACCATTATGGTTATGATATCACAGTTTATGTGCAGGAAAAAGCATGATAGTATTTTGTGTTATGTAACAAGTGCTCAATTCAGGAACACTACTACATGTATGTAACATAGTTGTTTGGTGTACTAGCAATTTTGGAAAAATTATGGGGAAAAGCCTGACATTTTTGAAGTTTCATGATGCTACACTGATACCCTGAACAGTTTGATCATCTAATAAAATGTTTCCCCCCCCCCCCCCCAAAAAAACAATGACAACCCAAAGTTGGGGGTGCGGTTAATACATGGCCTGGGTGTGATTATACACCGGCAAATACGGTATACAAGTTCATTATCTTTTCAAAGCGTTTTATTTGTAAACCATAATTTTGCTTTAGATGTTCATCCTTTTCCATGGTCTATAATATATCAACGAAAACTGCTTGTAAAGTATACATAAAAATATGTTTTCCGACCCAATATGTAAAGTCAATATGAGTTGTTTATCATGATCAAAACAATAATCAAATGGAAGTTGCGTAAACAGATTACAAGATGAAAAATTAGTATACATTTTAAAGTAGTTTGCAGTAGTGTATAATGTTGACATTCATCAATTTTAATATGACAGCATATCATCAATATCGGACCACAGTATTATATTTAGTATGATGAAATGAAAGAAAGAGAATTAACGGCCCATTATAATGTTATTGTCGTACCGGTAAAGAGAAGGACAAGAAGGCACTTTTTTTTTTTACAAAATAGTGATGAAAGATAAATTATCTCCCATCATATCAGGCTAATTCCCTCAACAAAAATGTAATGCATAATTATTAGAGGGGAAAAAATGCAAAGACTAGATCTTAAACTTAAAAATGAAATACCAGCATTTTAGCAATTTAGATTATTGAAGTCCAATGTCAAATGGCAAATATCGGAAAAACGCCATATGTGGGGTTGTACATTTATAGTGACTGGTGAGGTGTTTTTATGCTTTGTAAACATTTCTTCTCATTTGCATGGGATTAAATCAGCACTATAAACCTGTATCAAATTGGTAATCATTTGAAAAGTGATCCTTGCATACATAGATCTACAAGTATTCTAACAATGGTTTGAATGGGTGCTATTGAAATTTATTAGTGCATGTAGTCCGCGGAAACCTAATAATGGCGGCCTCCAGCGTTCGCGTGAAGAGTGGTATACCCGATAGAGTTTTCTCATATTTCTTCCAAAGCAGAAATCTGAGTCGGAGTAATGTTACATATAATAAACAGGTATATTACGATGTATAAAGTATGATAAACTCTATTCTTGAGTTGCATTGCCCTTTAATGAGTACCGTGGGCCCATTGAATTTACCTTGTTATATTAAAAATAATACAATACATAAAACCTGGACTGGTGAAAGTACCTTGCTATATATCAGTTTACTCGTCATAACAGAGCTCCTCGTTATAACGAGGTTCCACTATTACAGGGGGGTGTTTCACAAAGATCCGAAGTTGAACTTACATGTATCTCTAAGTTGGACTTAAAAAGTATGGAGAGCCATTAGTTTCTTTGAAAAATTGTTTTAAAAGTCCTTTCTCAAAGGCATAAGATGTTGATTTAAATCATTAATGTTTTCTATTATCAAGGAGATTCCATGTTTTTGAAGTAAAATTTATGACAGTCTAAAACACAAGTTGCATTCTTAGTTTTGAATATATTTCATTCTAAGGCTACACATGGCTTTCCATAATAGATAAGTCCAACTTAGAGTTAAGTTCAACTTAGGATCTTTGTGAAACACCTCCCAGTACATGTTATCTAGATATAATACGGTGGAACCTTGTAACAAGGACTTGGAATCATGGCAAATACAGTGGAACCTCTTTATACAGTAATGAGCTCTGTTATAACGAGGTACTTTCACAGGTCCAGGTTCTATAGTATTTCATTTTTTCTAAGCCCTGATACAAGATACATGTATCTGATATAAAACGAGTTAAATTCAATGTGCCCAACACAGCGAAAAAAATACACGGGGGCGGCGGGCGAATTCGCCCCCGAAATGCCCAAATTCGCCCCCGAAAAAAAAAAATTCGCCCCCGAAAAAAGATTTTTTTTTTTTTTTTTTTTTTTTTTTTTTTTTTTTTGGATTTTCGGGATTTTTCTGTTTGGATTGTGATCAAATGCTTATAAAATGATCACCTACAGCATTATAGCTTATTAGTAGCCCCTGAAATTCGAAAAAGAGCCCGGAAATTTGTAGCCCCCGAAAGTTGGAAAAGTAGCCCCCGAAAATGGAGCCCCCGAAATAAAAATATTAATTTTTTCGCTGGCCCAACATGCTCATTATAACAACGTTTCATTGCACTAGTACAGGGGGGTGTTTCACAAAGATCCTAAGTTTAACTTAACGCTACATGTAAGTTGGACTTAACAATTATGGAAAGCAATGTCTTGCCTTCAAAAGCAAAAAAGGAAGAATATTAGACCTTTCATAAATGTTGCATCAAGAACATGAAAACTCCCTGATAATAGAAACTAGTAATGATTTGAATCAACATTTGTATGTCTTTGGAAAAGGAATGTTAAAACAATTTTTAAAGAAACTAATGGCTTTCCATACTTTTTAAGTCCAACTATGATATATCATATATCTTGCAAAATATCAAGGTGTAAGAAACAAATGAATATAAAGTGACCAGCAACATTACCTTGTTTAAAGGGATAGTTGAGTTTTGGTCGAACTTAATTTTAGTAACCAAAACCTGCACCATTACAGTACAAACTAATAGATATATACTGTAACTCCACCATGCTCGAAAGGTATACACAATTACAAACGAAAAGTAAAAACCCTGTTATCTTTAAAAAAGAGCTGCTACAACTCAAGAGGGCACTTTCTAAAAACTCATTGGTTTCAACCATTTTTCATACAAAATTGTGCATGTGATGTGTTGTTAAAATAATGATTAAATAGACATATCAACTATTTGAAAACCTCTTTTGAAATTTGTTGAAAGAAGTGTATTTAAGCATTTTCTGTATTTGTTTAAGAATCTAGATATCTCCTGGCCAGACGATATATTTATAAAGAATATATTTTGAAATCAAATTTGACAACTATGAGATCATTTGAAAGGGAATGATTCTCATTTCACATGATTTATTCAATGAACTTTCAAATGGAATTAAAACCAACCAATTTAGTGTCAAGGGTCATTTCGGGAAGTACCAATACTCAAGTGTACCTTTAAAGAGCCAATGGTCAGAGCTCTCTATGGCAATTAGGTTCCACTGTACCTCTAAAATATACACTTGATAGTATAGCTAATCATAATTGAAAACGTAACGATACATATTATACAGTATATCGAAGAAAAATCTCATCTCATCATGAATTTTAAGAAATGTTATGGTCCCATTTTCTTGGCTGTTACTTTAACAATTCTATAATAACAGAAGCACCCATATTAAACCGTTCAGATTTTGCTATAACATGATTTCATTATAGACTTAAAGGGTACCACCACCCAAAAATAATATTCTTATTAAAAAAAGGTAACATCTTTAGTATTCCATTCCATCAACAAGTTCACAAAAATATGTTTCCAGAAAGAAAGAAAAAATAATTGGAAACGCATCACCATTCTAAAGCATGTGTTTATGCAGTCTGAATTGCGAGACTGCGATGCGTGCCGTGAATTGCGATGTGTGTGCAGAGCGAACAAATCGTCCGGGAATCTATTGTCTACAAACGTACGCGTGAATAGCATTGGCGCACTCGCAAATGGTTGGCCCGTATGGAACCAGGAAATAGCAGTGGTTCCGTAAGTGGTGGAAATTAATTGCTTTGTTTATGAATTACACAACCCTTTGCAAAATGTTGGGTATCTATTTGGTATCACAAAACGGTACCAAAACATATAATAATGTGTTGTTCTTTGCCTGGTGGTCCCCTTTAAGCCAGAGTATTTTCGGGACCAAAATAACGAGGCAATACTTTGCATCACATCAAGTAAAATCATAATTTCAAGCTGTTAGATAGTCATACATATATATTTCCTAGTTTACAGAAAAGACCTTTTCTCCAGGGCAACCTTCGACAATTCAACTTTGTTTTTATATTGTACGAAGTGTGTTTTCTAAAAGCAATTTGTATCATTTGTATCCTGGGGCAATGTATACATTAGATAACTATTAATTATAAAAAATTGGAAAAATAACAAAAATAAAACAATGGTTCATCCAAAGTTTCCCCACTCTCCAAAGTCACCCCTGTTTCTGTAAAAATGTGTACATTTTGTGATCAATTTACTGTACAAAATTACAAAGTGAAAAGTTGTGTCATATATATATGTTACATTGTCTTTTTACATATTCATCTAAAGTTTTAAAGTGATCCATTAACTTTGTCAAATTCACCCAAAATAACTTGGAGCTTTTCACATTTCTCTTGTAACTTGTAGTTTGGCTTACTTACAGAAGAATAAAATAGGTGTTATTTATTGTATGTTATTGTATTTATTGAAAAGGTAGATCCAAGAATGCTTATTGAGGTCCAAACCATTGAGCAGTTGCCAGTAGGTGATGAAATCTGATGTAAATTGTAACTTATTTTCACTAGATAAGCATTGGTCTTTTCTATGAAACTGTCTCTCATCGTTATAACAATGCTAGTGAAGTATCAAATACATGCACTTCTGGAAAATCATGTGAAGTTTATGGATCACTATTAACCTTTCAGTACAGTAGTCAGAAATAGTTAAGGTTTAAAATTAAAAGCACAATGGAGTTGTAACCATCTTTGGCACAAAGAGAAATGAAAAAGACCTTTAGCTTCCAGTCTCATGTCCAATTAGAGTTCAAGTAATCTTAAATAAGGGGTCTATGAAATCCTCTCCTTCATCCTATTACAGACCTCTTTATCATTTTTTTTCTTCAAATCTTACCATTTCTTCACATGTCCACGGTTAACTCATGAGTGGCAACAAAATTATACTAGGCGAGTACTAAAATGTAAATCATTTCTGGTTGTAACAAAAAACAAAATCATAATTGTCACAGTCCTCCACCTCTTGTTCTTAAAAATGAACCCTTTTATAGACAAGAATCATTGTATATCGAAGAAAGAGACCCTCTAAGATCACCATCAATCAAAGGGTTAATCACTAGTTGGTACTGGTCTTGTGTCCAAAGGGTTAAGGTGGTCGAGAACAGTGTTTGGCTCCTCAACCCTTCTGTTTGCTGCACATTCCTCTGCAACCTGATCTTCCAAGTCCATGCAGCTGTCCAGGAGATGGCTGTAGTTCCTGGTGGCTAGAAACACCCGGATCTCCTGAAGGGCTTTCGCGACATCCTGGATTGACTTGAGCTTGGTTCTTCTGGAGCGACCATGCTTCTTGCTTGTACCTGCTTTGACTTTTCCGTCTTCCGGCACCACTGTCTGCTCTTTTTCCATCTCCCCCTCATCCCACTTCTTTTCATCAGCACTCCTCTCTTGGTCTTTGCCCATCACACTAACAGAGTGTCCAGGTGGATGTTCCTCTGAGACAGAGTTTTTCCCATCCAAAACTCTTTCTTTCAACTCACTTGCTAGGTGAGGTAGTGGTGGTGGTGGTGGTTGTGCACGTGGTGGTGCTCCTGCTGCTAAACCATTCATTTTGATGAACTCTCCCACCATCATGTGGCCCATCATGTTCTGCTTGCCTTGCATAGCGTTATCTCCAAGTCCAATAAGACTTGTGGCAAGGTCATTGTGGCTCGCCATGAACATGCCTGGTAAGCGGGGCAACATGGTTGGATTCTGCAATGTATCACTAATGCCGTCTCCGGCATTGCTTGGCGTTAACTTTGTCCCAAACGTGATGCTGTGGCGCTTCCTAAACGACTCGAGCCAACCATTGGAACCCTTGAAGTCCATGATTCCAAGCTCGCGAGCGATCTCAACTGCTTTCATCTGTAGCAACGGGCCATTGACAGGCATAGCCTTGTCCAGCCGGTCCTCAAACCACGTATAGACACGTGCATTGATCTCGGTGTTCCCATTCTTGCGAAGCTTGCGCTTGCGGTCAAGGGGGGCGTTCTTAGCATACTGCTCGATCCAATCATGCTTGCGCTTGATGATGTTCTGTATCTGTGTCTTCCCGCATTTGAATCCGTTCTGGTTCATCAGGTCGGTAATAGCCCGCGCGCTCAGGCCATGCTCGTCATGCAGCCTGATTGTTTCAATCTTCAGTTCAAGCGGTAGTTGATGCCTGGGACTACGGCCTGGATGTGGGCGGTTTGGCATTCCATCCATTGTCAACGGACCTTTCGGCGTATTGGCTGCTGTAAGAGCTGCCATGTGGTTGCGTTGTAGGAATGCTTCAGATAGCGAAGCCAGGCTCGCCGGTGTTGTGGGGGATGCCTGTGGGGATTCGGGAGATGCCCGTGGCATAGCCGATGTTGTGGCCGAAGCTTCCTCGGTGACTTCAGGCTTTTCACAGCGCAAATTCAAAGCAGACATGATTCCTACCGCTGGTGCTGATTGCAACTTGGGTAACTTTGCTTCAGTAGGCACGTCATCCTTCCGTGTTTCCGTGGTTGTTTCATACATTTTTGCTTTCTTGAACACAGGGTTATACAACGTATCCATGTCCGGAGGAGATGAAGATGTCAAAGGTTTAATGATACTGATCAGAGGATGTCTTTTAACACCTTGCATTTCCGATTGGGGCTCCCGTTGAGGAACTGGCATATTGCTAGTATTAACAGGAGGCGTTATGGGCGTATTGCTGGAAGATTCTGCAATCACTTTTAACATGGCTAAGTTTGATGACGTTTCCGATGCTGATGAATGCGATGATGTTGCTGAAAAAGCAGCTGGTGTTGCTGAAAAGGTTTTCGATGTTGTTGAAAAAGTTGCCGGTGTTGTGGAAAAGGTTGCCGGTGTTGATGAAAAGGTTGCCGGTGTTGATGAAAAAGTTGCCGGTGTTGTTGAAAAGGTTGCGGGTGTTGTTGAAAAAGTTGCCGGTGTTGTTGAAAAGGTTGCGGGTGTTGTTGAAAAAGTTGCGGGTGTTGCTGCAGACTGTTCCATTTTGAATGGTATGGCACACGTAGGAGTAGTATTCATTCTTCACTATAAAATAAATTTCGATGCAATAACTGTTGTTGCAAAATTGGAAATGTGGCGGCAACTTCAGAGGCACAACAGATTTAGTGTCGCAGTAGCAAAGTTTGAATATAGTTTGATCGATCGTTAGTAGAACACAACAAACTGCTTCAACTGTAGCGATACATGTAGACCTAATTATGTCACAGGTTTACACTGGACTGTACTGTATGTAGATTTTAATTAAAAGCAAGATCACTCAATTTATGTTGTTGCTGCGATGTAAAAAGTATGAAACAGTTTTCAGAAACACCACTATAAGAGCTAGCGGTGTACACATGTCTCCAACTGGATATGAAATGTGAATACTGTGCTTGCTATGCGATATACCATGTACATGGTCTGTAAAACTCCTGTGATTCAGGCAGATGTGTGTATTATGTATGTTGTCGAATGCAAGTTCTGTGTATAAGACCCCTGTGCATAAAGACCCCCTGTGTGAATCTGTGTATGATGACTGGGCCCCTTTGTTCATTGTATTGCGTGTGTTGTGTGCTCAGATCAGAGAGGCCAGCGCTGTGTGTGTGGCCTTGTTGTGTGTGTGTGAGATATTGTACAGCTTGTGCTGCTGCGCTGCTTGCATGTGACTTTGTACAGTGTGTGCATTATGTGTGAGTGTTGTGTGCAGTGTGTATGCATTGTGCTATTTATGGGGGTTTCATGAGTGCACCTGTCATGAGCATGCACCTCTAAATGATGTGTGTGATGTGCATGGGCATAGGAGTGCACTGTGTATTACAACCACACAGACGTTGTATGTACTGGCTATGCAACATACTACCAGTATATATGTATGTGTGTCTGTGTTGGTGATATATGGTGTACTGTACCCAGGGGGTAGCTTGACCTTTGTATTCAGGTGGGAGAACAGTGTGTGCTTTATGGGGGGGGGGGGGGGGGGGGAGGGGATAGGGGGAGGGGATAGGGAGCATCGAATGTGGTCTAGTCAGGGTTATCCAGTCATGGGGTGGGAGTGGAGTCCGAGGTGTAGAACAGGGGTGCAATATGTGTGCTTGCTTGGGGGCCAGGGAGAGTATGGAACGTGGTCTAGTCAGCCGGGTTATATCCAGTAGGCTAATGGGGGTGGGGGTGGAGGAGGTATAGAAGAGGGGCGCAATGTGTGCTTGGAGGCGGGGGGGGGGGGGGGGTGGGGCGTTGGTGGGTAGCAGGACATGTGGTCTAGCCAGGGTAAATCCAGTCATGGGGGTGGGGGGTTAGAGGAGGTATACCCAAGGGGTGCAATGTTGGGACGTGGGGGGGGGGGGGGGGGGGAGAGGAGGGGGAAGCTGAAAAATGCATTACTCACACATCTATTGTATATGCAGAGAGGGGCCATCTAGAAAGTATGTACGCACAAGAGGGGGGGGGGGGGGGTTGTATTCAACCACATGCAAAAAAAGTGCGTACGGGGGGGGGGGGTCAATTTCGGACAAAAAAGTGTGTACGTACTTTGTAGATGGCCGTATGCTGTATTCAACCACATGCAAAAAAAGTGCGTACAGGGGGGGAGGGGGGGGGGGGGTTAATTTCGTACAAAAAAGTGTGTATGTACTTTGTAGATGGCCCCATTGTTTTATTATTCAATGTGTATAGTGAAACAAGCTTCATGAGCAGATGTTTATTCTAATTTATGTCACAGTCAAATTTACTATGAGTACGGATACTTCCATGATAATGTAATATTAAAAAGTGCATGCATTATAAAGAATGTTTATGTAGTTTCACTTCTTGTCAAAGGAAGTTGAATTCCTAGCTGTGGATTTATTTGTTTCTTATTACTAATTAAAGGGATAGTTGAGTTTTTATTGGTCAAACTTAAAGGGAAAGTTGAGTTTTGGTAGAGAGGGCGCTAGACTACTAAATTGGTTTGTGAGGTAATGAAAAACTGAGTGTAAAATTTGAAAGAGCATAATATTTAAACAATAAAATCATCTTTGTTTGATCAAAATCGGTTCAGAAACGGCTGAAATATCCATAAATATTACAATTTGTAATAAACCTGGGGCCCCGGGTTTATTAGAGAATTTTGAACCAGCCGTTAAAAATTCAAAAAAATGCTTCCTCTTTTCAAAAAAGTTACAAAATAGGTATTTAAATAGTTGTTGGTTATTTCTCTATCTAATCACTATTTCAACAAAGCATCACATGCACAATATTTTATTCAAAATGGTTGAAACCGATGAGTGTTTAGAGAGCGCCCTCTTACGTTTTAACGGCTCTTTTTGAATGATAACATGATCTTTACTACGTCATTTGTAATTTTGTGTTCCTTTCTAGTTATAACTATTAGTTTGTAATGTAATGATGCAGGTTTTGGTTACTAAAATTCAGTTTCACTAAAACTGTACTCTCCTTACCAGAACTCAACTATCCCTTTAACTTTAGTAACCAAAACCTGCACCATTATGGTACAAAGTAATAGTTATAATTTCACCATGCTCGAAAAGTATTACAAACGACTAAGGAAGTTATCATTAAAAAAAAGCCGTTACAACTCAAGAGGGCGCTATTTTAAAAAAATCACTGGTTTTAGCCATTTTTCATACAAAATTGTGCATTTAATGTTTGTTAAAATAATGATTCAATAGCGATATCATCAACGACTTTTTAAAAACCTATTCAGATTTTTTCCCAAGTAGTCTTTAAAAATGTTTTCTAAAAATATACTTATGGATATTTCAGCCGTTTTATTCTGTCAGTAAAATTGTATGTTCTTTCGAATTTGACAGTCATCATTATCTCACAAAAAAATATAGGGGGGCATGCATTTCGGGAAATACCAATACTCAACGGTACCTTTAAGATCAGCATATTGAAAGGTATAAATATATATATGAATACTGTAGATATAGAAAGAGCTTATATAATTATATATATCCATTTTTATATGGCATTTTCTTTTTTTATGTTCTATATTTCTCTCACTGTTATTCTGCATAGCTTGTCCCCTTTCCCTCCAGCCCCCTCTATCTCTCACAATAATGAACAGAGAACTGTCCTTTACAAAAATACATATATTTATCCTGTCTATCTTTATCAAATTATTACCATTTTATACTACATACCTTTCTTTCTTTCTTTCTATCTATCTCTTCACTTTTCTGAAGAGTACGAAACCGGTTAGAAGTGATTGAATTCAAAACTTTACCATGGAATTATAGCATATTTTTGAGTTTGTTTTATTGACTTTTTATTTATCTATCTATATATTATCTATCGCTATATATCTATCTATATATCTATCTATATATCTAGGTGAAAGATATCTATATCTATCTATCTATCTATCTATCTATCTATCTATCTATCTATCTCTTCACTTTTCTGAAGAGTACGAAACCGGTTAGAAGTGATTGAATTAAAAACTTTACCATGGAATTATAGCATATTTTCGAGTTTGTTTTATTGACTTTATATTTATCTCTCCATATATTATCTATCGCTATATATCTATCTATATATCTATATATTTGTAGATATATCTGTATGTCTGCCTGTGTGACTATTTGTCTATCTATCCATTTATCCATATATTGTTTTATATCCTACATGAATGAAATCCTGTTCAGTGATTGGTCTACATAGCGTCATGTGACCAAACATAGTAATCCCCATGGAGAAAAATGTGCTATGCGTGATGTCATTCATGGAATAGTAAATGCTATTCCATGAATGACGTCATAGACGCCGGGTGATCATATTGAGCCCATAGAGATGCGTGTTATAAAACTTCCCTGCGAGCAGAGGTCTTGTTTTACCTTGCGAAAGATGCTCGCCAAGATTTCTCAAAGAGTTATTTAAAAAGAAATACAGAATATTTTCACCCGTGAATATCAATAAGTTCCAAAGAATATTCTAGAGATGTATTTTATGTATAACGTATCGGTATTCGAATTTAAAAATTACGACAATGGTGCACATTGTGCATCGTTGTCCGTCTGTGGTCGTGACACTAATTCGTCATTTAACAATTGGCCGCGTTGTGCACTGCACTAAGCTGTATGTGTAATGTACGAATAACTACACGTATGTAGTATGTAAAGCAGGTTAATTATTCACTTTGATGCGCGCGTTTTGCATTTGGGTGCGCATTAGTTGTTAATGCGCGTAACCATGAATGAAAAATAGGACTGTTGCGCAAAGGGGGTCAGTGTCACAAAAAGAACATTGTCAGTGCAGTGATGGTTCCATGATAAATGTTTTGTTTTTCTTGATATTTTTCTTTAATTTAATTGAAATCATTTATTTGTGCGATGATTATGATTATGCGAAGGATATAAAACAAATATATCATGCACTATTTCGAGCCACTAGTGAAATTATGGATTCCTCGGTGACAGAAAAAGCACTATGTTCTTCGGGTCTACGACCCTCAGAACATAGTGCTTTTTCTGTCACCTCGGAATCCATAATTTCAACTAGAGGCTCTCAGTGCATGGTATATTTGTTCTATCTATCTATCTATCTATCTATCTAGCTAGCTAGCTAGCTATATGTATATTTCACTCAACATTGATAGTGCATCCTGTTTTTATGAAACTATACTGTCCTTGAACAAAAGTAAATTGCAGTGATAAAGCTAACTAGTAGTAGTATAATTCTGAGTAAATGGTATCTTTTAAATAACTGTTTCCATGAATATTGTACATCAACATTTTACATTAAACCCCCCCCCCCCCAGATGTTCAAGCGCCAAGCTTCGACCACTGTCCCGAAAACATTGTGACCTATGCAGAGAGGCGGTCCAACCAGACTCTAGTCCAGTGGCAGGTCCTAGCATCAGACAACAGCGGCAATGACCCCACAGTGACCTGTGACCTTAGTCCAGGGGTCATGACCTCAGGAAGTTATTCAGTGACCTGCACTGCCAGAGATGATACAGGGAATGAAGCGGTGTGCAGATTTGATGTTGATGTTTTGGGTAAGAGTATATTGACTCTTCATTCATTTACTCTCATGTTTGGAGGCAAAGCATTGGTTTCTTTAATATAAAAAAACATGAAAATATGAAATTATGAAATGCAAGACTGTTTTTCTTGCTATGTTTGTGATTTTTCTGGGTATTATTTCATTTTTAAAAAAAAGGCAAACATTTTAGTTTCAAAAGTTCTTTGTTCTCTGAATAGTTAACCCATTCCCGTCGAGATTCTCAAACTATTCCAAAAGACTTTGTACATAGTCCACCCAGTTCCCGTAAGCAACAGGTCAACAAATGGTTGAGATCTTGATCAGCCCTAGTTCTCTGATACATGCTGATAAGATGTGATGAAATGAAACTTTAAAAGAAAAGCTTCAATCAATAGCTAGTGCATGAATTTTATTGAACGCATGCAGATGTAATTTCAACAAGCCAATCTGCTTTAAACAGTACTAAGCTTGTGGATATTTTGTCTTTCTTTTGTTGTTGTTGTTTTGCTCTGAACAAATAGTTCTCCAAAGAAATCTACCCATACTCGCCTTTTAGCTGTCGTGGTTGTTATATAATATACTCTGATATGATATTTTAATTTTGTATTGATATATATTGTCGTATTTTACATGATGTATAGATGGGTATTGCTCCACCCAGTGGTAAAGTTTGGTGCCCAGGTCGAAAAAACAGTTGAAAGTTAGTTGCCAAATGGTGCCAGTTGATACCAGTTGGCCAACTGGTTTCAATATGGAAATTGGTACATTGGAATCAACTGGAATCAATTGGAATCAACTGGAACAACCAGTAAGAATCCAGTAAGGCTGACCAGTAAGAAAACCAGTTGAAACCAATATAAAACCATTAAGAAACCAGTAGTGGGATTAACCGGTACATGAAGACCAGTTAAAGTAGTTGGTTTCAACTGGTATTTTGAATTGGTTTCAACTGGTATTTCTATTGGTTTTAACTGGTCTGCTGCATCTATCCATTTATCTTTACTGGGAACAGGGAATGTAAACTGCTACCGCTTGATGCCAGTTAAAACCAGTAAAAACCAGTTGAATTTCCAACTGGTTTCAACTGCTTTTTCGACCTGGGTGTGACTGATATCAAGGAGCGGTGGACTCTGCATGTCTGTCTTGTTAATCTAATGATTTGTAATAGTTTTGTCCTTTTTTAGGGGCACTGCCCCCTGTGCCCCCATAGCTACACCAATGGTTACATTCTTTTTAAACCTTATCTTGCACAATATCTTGCAAATGTTCATTTTGTATTTATCTCCTCAAGTTCGCAAGTGCTCCAGAGAGCTTCAGCCCCCTCTCTTTGGGACTCTGGTTGGGTCATGTGACACATCGTATGGCTCCATCTGTCAGGTGACCTGCCTAGTTGGCTACTCATTGGTTGGCTCCCCGGAGGCGAGCTGCGAATTCAACGGTACTGACATGTACTGGCAGGCGGATGATGAGCCTTATTGTCAAGGTACAAAATAACATTACATTAAGAAATCTGTTTTCATTAAAGATGAAGGCCAGTTTTTGAAACGCCCCCCTACCCAAAAATGAAATGGAAGCTCTTATTACCAATCATGTGAAAGAATATGTTTTTACTAATACGGGATGATACAAATTTTGCCTGGAAACCGCCTACTAATTGATATATTTGGTAAATTATCATATCGATCCGGCCCGGCTAGTTATCTCGCCGATGGTCGTATGGTTGATATACACACATGCGATGCGTGTAAATCCTATGGCAAATGCGCACATGGTAATTCGCCCAAGCAAATCGCTCGAACGAGCGTACGAATGTGGCCAACGTAGACAGGCCAAGCTGACAGTGAATTTAGGCTCAATGTCAGCGGCTTTCATAAACGTTTTTACTGATTTTTCTGCATTTGACGATAGTACGGTTCAGATTTTTCCACACACGCTCCCTTTTATGTTTATATTTCAATAATACTAATCAATTAGTTTGACCAATAAAGCTATTTCCCACTACTGGCCTTTACCTTTAACCCTAACGTGTTCTCTTACACTTTTATGAGATGATGAACCATATTCATGTAAATGAAAAGTTGTAATTTTGAACATATATAGCTTCCATCCCTTATACCATTATACAGAATACAACTATCTGTCCATATTTTTAATATTCATATTTTTAATACATATTAAGTATACAGATGAATTTCTGCATATAATAAAAACAATTTAAAAGGTTGGAAATATTACATTATACTGACTGCTATATAATTTGTTTAAAATATGTTCACTGAATTAAACCTGACATACACATATAGAACAATTTATGGTTTATGTCAAGGCACTTCATATTCAACTTTAATATCACATTATTCACAGAATGTCAATGCTCAGTTATACTTCTAAACCAAACATATAGAGAAACCGACCCAAAATATATAATATCAATGAAAAAGAGCAAAGTAAACGGGATTTTATTTCTATATGTTTAATTTGATGGGTTTATTACGGACAATGGAAGTACGGCCACAATTAAAAATGTGAACCTCCATGTTTATATCTATATTCCACAGTTATTGGATGTGATCCACTGACTGTTGACGAAAGTGTGATAGTGTTGCCCTCTGGTTGTACCACCTCTGAGAAAGTCCACGCCGGAACGGTTTGCACGATTCACTGCGACAGAGACCGTACTCTGTCCGGACAACTAAATACGCTTACCTGCTTAGCAAGTGGACGATGGGACAGGAATGAGACAGAATTGGCCGCTCTGAGGTGTCTTGGTAAGATCCCATGAAATATTTAAGAAAATTGAATATAAGGAGCTAAGAATGTAATATATATAGCATAAAGTGGATGATTTAGTCTGGTGTCTTGGTAAGAAGATAGGAATTCAGTCTTAATTAGGGGTAAGGGCATACCAAGGGGGTGTTTTGAGTGTTAACACCCCCCTTTAGCGAAAAAATTACTGTTACAGGTATACACCCCAACTACGCCACTAAATGAAGCTTAAAGGGATAGTTGAGTTTTGGTATAGAGGGCGCTACACAAAATAATTTGTTTGTGAGATAATGAAAAACCATTACAATTTTTTTTAAATGCTTCCTTTTTTCAAAAATTTACAAAAGAGGTTTTGAAATAGTTGTTGATTATCTCTCTATCTAATCACCATTTCAACAAAACATCACATGCACAATATTTGATTTAAAATGGAGTGTTTAGAGAGCTCCCTCTTGAGTTTTAACTGCTCTTTTGGAATGATAACAGGGTTATTACTTAGTCATTTGTAATTTTGTATTCTTTTTGAGCATGGTGGAGTTAGTTCTATTAGTTTGTAATGTAATGGTGCAGGTTTAGGTTACTAAAATTCAGTTTGACCAAAACTGTACTCTCTTTACCAAAACTCAACTATCCCTTTAAACACCCCTCTTGAAAAAATCCTGGGTACGTTTATAATTAGGGGTAAAGAATTAGAGAGAGGTATAAAACTGGTATTGACATGAATAGTAATCTTTTGAATATCCATCTTACCCATTCGGCAAGTGGACATAATTGGATATAGCAAGATGGCGATTTATGCAACAGCTACTAGTGATGCCAAAATCTTGAGATATGTACAAAAATTATTCAGGAGTTACAAAATCCATAATTTCTTTTAATGCAAGAAAGTCTTCAGCAATAAAAACTTTAATCAATCTAAAGCGCATTAAACCATCCTTTGGAATGAATGGCTACATGCTTCATCTACCATAAAACTCCGTGTATAAGGCGCACTTTTTTCCGTCGGAAAAAAATTCAAAGTCAGGGGTGCGCCTTATACACAGGTATAGCCAACAACAAAAAAAAAAAAAATTAGAATTTTTTTTGGGACACCCTGTAGTCATGTTCAATATATTACACTGGTGTAGAGCATGACAAGAGCTTGCTGTCTGTTGTAGCATTCAGCAACATATACCTTTTCACACAAAACAAATATTGGTTACAAATTAAAAAATTTCAAGTTTATTGAGCAAATACTGCAGCTAATGAATATTCATACATTCGTGAGCAGCAGGTACTCATTATATATGCAATTATCTAACCAGTGGTTATAAATTTTGCTCATAATTGAAAATAGTTGTTAGTTAATTAAGAAAATTGCATATATTGAATGAGTATAAGTGCTTATGAATATTCATGATTAAGAATATGAATATTTATGAGCACCAGTGTTATTGCTCAATGTGTGCAATTTTTGTACTAACCACTATTTTGTATGTGAAAAAATGTATGATGAAAGCTACAATTGACATTAAGCCCTTGATATGCCCTAGACCAGCGATGTAAGTATTCTAACAGCACTACAGGGTGGCTAAAAAAAAATACAGGGTGTCCTAAAAAAAAAAAAAAAAAATAAATAAAAATAAATAAATAAAATAATTTTAAAAATTTTTTTTTTTTAGAAAGTTGGGGGTGCGCCTTATACACGGGTGCGCCTTATACACGGAGTTTTACGGTAATGTATATATCTGTGCAAGTGCTGTCCATGTGTGCATACATTTTATAATATTATACCGCCTAACAACTTGGGGAATAAAAGCATATATTCTAGAGTTTTTGTGTGAAGCATATCCCAAAACTTTTGTTAAGCCTTAACTGTAGAGCGCAATTGATAATACAGATTCAATATATGTATAAATCATATCATCAGCTTGACATTAGTAACTTAACATGAACTTTATTCCCCTTGTCTTATAGATTACAGAGGACCCGTCATAACATCCTGTCCCTCGGAGCCCATTGAAGTGGTGCGCACTGAATTCTGGGGCGTGGAGGTGACCTTTGACATCCCCATGGCAACTGACAACTGGGATGACAATCTCACAGTCAAGACCACACCTCCAGACCTGACCTCACCATATAATGTTACTGAAGACACAACCTGTGTCTATGCCTTCACTGATGGGTCAAACAACTCCGCCACTTGCGTCTTTGATATTAACATCATCAGTAAGTAGGAAATTCACATAACATGTGCTAATTATCAAGATGAAACCCTCATCAATGTATAATCATGTCACTGTTTGACTTGACATCAAACGCAACTTCCCCTTCATACCTGTACCACCTGTTACTATTAGTTACTATAATAATTAGTTACTATAATAATTGCCAAACAATTTGTTAATCTTCTATCCAAGAATGAGATGACTAGTGAAAACTAGGACATTCTTTTAACCCATTGTTCATGAAATGATTCATTGGTTGCATTGCTCTTTTGCAGATGAAGTTCAGCCAGTGGTGAGGTTCTGTCCACCCGGCCAAAACATCACCACGTCCACCAAATTGTCCGATGTGGGATGGGAGGAGCCAGAGTTCCTGCCAGCCCCCGGCACCGAACTCATTGAGACGTGTAACTATGGCAACAACCCAGCATCACTCCCCTGGGGAAACCACGTTATCTTGTACCGGGCGAGTGACAAGGGGAGCGGACTGAGAGCAGAGTGCAGGATCAACATCAACATCACACGTAAGGAGATACGGATGATGGTCATGAGGCGGGGATTAATATTGATGGTGATGATAATGATGATGATGATTTTGAGGAAGAGGAGATAAGTAATGATGATGATGATTGCAATGTTATTTGATGTATGCTAATCAATAATGGTCGAGTACAAAGTCATTTCAGGTGTGAATCTTTATTCATGATAAACACGACGTCGCTACTGATCGCAGTCAGCCATGATGAAGTCACATGTCTTCTGCAATGGAATGCAGTGCTTACAGTACACACGCAATATCGAGTAAACGGACATCGATATCGACGATGTCCGATATCTTACTAGTCTATAATATCAGACCTTAATACTATCAGCACACCTCCCTTTCTTTAAAGAAGGTTTCCTTTCTTTTTACACAATTATAATTCATGCATTTTTCTAAAACATTTTGTTTCTTTATCGCCTTTAAACTTTTACCAAATTAAGCATATTAAACAATCCAGCATCTTTATAATTGTGTCAGTTTCTATGTTTCAATTTCCTTATCTTTAAAAACCTAATCATTCAATGCATGTTTTTTAAACATTTACAAATACAAATCATATGACTTATTTGACTCCAATCTTGTGAACTCTATAAATCAGTCCATCTTATAGTCTTCATCCAGACATCTGTGGAGAGAACAAAACAATATTGTTAAACACAACAATTACAAATATGACATTTTAAACTGAATGCTTTTTTGTCATAATAAATGTAACTTTCACTTTCAATAATCAACAATCTTTTCAATGTTTCATTTTAAGAGTCTTTATCAATTATTCATTTCATAAGTGCTATTTCAATAGTCCTTTTAAACTCTTGCCCATGTTTCTCTTTAAAATCCAAACATGGAACATGCATCTTTTTTGTAATGTCTATATTCTTTAAGGTCTGTTTATCCTAAATCTTAAAGATCCAAGCGCTCTGGGGGCTTGACAGGTCGTCCACTCCTGGTGGTCCTGTATGATGACGCTGGTGGTCCTGGCGACGCTGGTCGATCACCTCGTCGTGCGTGGTTGTCGTCATCGTTGACTGCGACGTCCTCGGATTCGCTGTCCGTCTGCGCTGCGATGATTCCCTCATCTCTGCGTTGTGGCGCCGGTCGAATATGACGTCGATTTCGTCGTCGAATCTCGCCGTTGTCGAGCTGTACCAAATATGAACGATTTGGCAGCCTGGTCCTGATGACCCCGTGTTGTGACAAACGATTGTTCTGCATGTCTTGAAGTCTGACATGATCTCCTACGCTGAACTCTGGTAGGTCTCGAGCGTGTTGGTCATAGTGTCTCTTTTGTTTTGCTTTCTGCCCTTCCTTCCTTTCCCTCACCGTTTGAGGATCGACGTGCTGGGGATCATTGTCCCACATGGGCAGGTTCTGCTGTTTTGGCTTGTACCTCAGGGACGAATGGCAATTTTGTACCATTTTCGCAACATCTTGATTGATTCTGGGCCAATACAAGACAACTCTTGCAAGTCTCTTGCACTTTTCAATGCCCTGGTGACCCTCATGGATCTGACTCAGCATCTGATGCCTCATCGATGCTGGTACAACAATCTTGTTGCCTTTGAGTATCAAGCCTTGAGCTTCAGATAGCTCACCTCTGATGTTCCAGTACTCTCTGATAGCTACTGGACACTGCTGTTTTGATTCAGGCCAGCCATCTTTGATGACTCCTAACAGCTGCTGTAGTGTCTTGTCTTTCTTTGTTTCTTCAACAAACTGTTTCCGTCTGTTGGATGACACTTTCCTACATGCGTGTTCAATGGGTCTTTCATCCTTGTTTAGTGTGATGTGATGCTTGCCTGGCACACATCCTTGCCCTTGAAACACGTCTTGGTAATCGTCGACCACATGTCGCGATTCTGTCTTGACATTCAAGACTCTTTTTACAAGCTGTAGCGCATCACATGCTTGTAGTCCTAGCAACGGTTGTCTTTCTCCTGGAGTCACTAGAAAGTCCATGGTGTGAGTTGAACCTTTGTACTGAACCTGTACAAAACAACGTCCCTTGACCGGGATGGTTACTCCGCTGTACCCTGTCAACCTCACACGCGCCGGATGCAACTTTGGTTTTGGTTTCAAACTCTGATACACTGATTCCGGAACTAGATTTGTCTGAGCGCCAGTATCCAACTTGAATTCTACTGGTTTATCATTGACAATCACTTTGACCTTCCACTCATCACTTGATTTCTCTGCCTCTACGACATCAACATAGAAATCATCTTCGACCTCCAGATTCTGCAACTCATTGATTACTCTGTCAACCGGTGTTCTACAACACTTTGCGAAGTGATTATTCCTACCACATTTCCTGCAAACTTGACCTTGAGCCGGACATCCATTCGAACCATGGAAATTTCCACATCTTCCACATGTACTCATTGAATTCTGTTTCGGCCTTGAATTCTGACCCTGTCTTGGCCTACGAACTTCACCTTGCCTGAAACTATGCTGTGACCTGGAAGAGAACTTTTTCTTACTTCCTAGAGCATCGACGGAGACCTTATCCTTTGAACTCAACTCATTGGCTTGAGCTCGAGTAATTTCAGCAGCACGACATAGCTGCAATGTCTTATCGTGTGTCAACGCATCGTGCCTCAATAGACGTTCACGGACCCCATTATCCAGCATTCCGCAGATAATTCTATCCTGAATCAAACTGTTTGTCAAATCTCCGAACTCACACGACTGTGCGCGATGTCTCAACTCTGTAGCATACTGATCAATCGTTTCACTCTCACACTGTGACCTCGTGAAGAATCTATGTCTTTCATACGTCACATTGCGTTTTGGCATGCAATATTTCTCAAACTGCTCAATGACTTTCTCAAGTTTCATCTCATCACCCTCTTCGGCGAACACAAACGTATTGTATATGTCTAGGGCGCCATCCCCAACGACATGAAGAAACATAGAAGTCTGGCATTTATCATCTTTCTGCGACATTCCACTAGCAACATTGAACAAATCAAACCTCTGCTTGAAACGCTTCCAATTCTCTGCTAGATTTCCACTCAAATCCAATGAATCTGGTTGGCTAAGACTAGTCGCCATAATCAATCTCACTCTTTCACCCTCTCAGAACAATGCTTTAATAACTTATTTTACTGCTGCGGTACTTTAAAACCCAGTCAAAATAACGATACAAGCAATTTCATGGAGGTTAGTATGTCTTACGCACAACGACATTCCACGCTGAATCAGTCATGTTATGTATACTGTATTGCCATAGACAACCGTGTGTACAAGGTTTAGTGTATTGATTGTACGTAGTGGCTTCGTTCCCTACGTGTTACGAGCATTGCATGCGAAAAAACTGAAACGTCTTCACCTTATTTTCGGGTTCAAACTTCACTTTCCCCCCTCAGAAACGTCATTTTCCAAAGCGGATCCTCAACTCTGACACCATGCAATGTTATTTGATGTATGCTAATCAATAACCCAGATAACAATGCTACGTTGGCCCATCGTTGGCCCAATGTAGGCGGTCATGTTGGGCCAACGTCAAAACGTGACGTCTAGCCCACGTCATTCTTGCCGCTGGGCCCTCGTTGGCCCAACCCCCATACGCCAACGTCAATTGCCAATGTTGAGCCAACGTTTGCCCAACCATTTATTTTGCTATTTCTGACGTCAAGCCAACATTGAGCCGACTAAACCCCAACGTTAATACGACTATATAAGTCAATGTCGGGCCAACGTTAAAACGTGACGTTTGGCCCACGTCATTCTTGCCGCTGGGCCCTCGTTGGCCCAACCCCCATAAGCCAACGTCTTGCTACGATGTTGCGCCAACGTTTGCCCAACCTTTTATTTGGCTATTTCTGACGTCAAGCCAACATTGAGCCGACTAAACCCCAACGTTAATACGACTTCGGGCCAACCCTGAGCCAACCATGAGCCAACCTTGAGCCAACCATGAGCCAACCTTGAGCCAACCATTACAAAAAAAAAATGATTGATAAGTTGCATGGTGTTACAAAGTCTACCATACCGTCACGCAAACATTTCATACTTATCCTATACCTAATCCTAATCCTATTCCTATCATATCCTATCCTATCCGATCCGATCCTATCCTATCCTATCGTCCTAACAATTTACTATGCCATCGGCTTAGTATATATATCCTATACATACTATGTACATTTGTTAATAGTTAGTAACTGCCGAGAGTAGATTGAGAGTAGATTCTAAAATAATCAGCCTTTGAATCATCATTCATAACACTATATTCGGGTGTCATTTATAGTTTTATAAATTATATAGAAAAACAAGGACAAGTTAACACTGTTTTTAATACAAATAATAGCAAAAATAGCAATTTTTGTTCTGTGCACTATTATGATCGTTTATAATCGATCATGAACCCCGATAGCGATTCTGCATTGGCCCAATGGGTGATTTCAAGTACCGTAGAACACCGTCGTCAATCACCCCCAAGCACCTATACGCATCTTGCTTTTAAAGATATTTCCATGAGATTCACCTCCATTATTATCCTCATGAATATTCCTCACCATTATTTGCATTCTTGATTAAAGTTTCCCGTTTGGACAGAGAGCGGGCGCTCTTTAAAAGCAAGATGCGTATTGGTGCTTGGGGGTGCTTGACGATGGTGTTCTACGGTATGGTGTTTAGGGTTGGTGTTAGTGTTTATCAAACCGGCGTTTGTGTGTAATAAACACTTACACCGGCCTTAAAGACCATACTTGAAATCACCTATTGTTGGCCCACTTACGACGCATTGGGATCGATTGCGGAACGAACCTTTACCGATCATAAATCACTAATTAATAGGTGTATCAAAGTGAATAAAGAGGGGGCTGTGCAAAGGGGCTTTGCACCCCCAATATTTTGTTAATTTCGTAAATTTAATTTAATTGTATTAATTTACCAATTCAACAACATCATAATATAATGTACAATATTTCACAATTTCCCGTCATTTATTAAAAAGGATAGACATTGCATAGTATATTAGTCAAAACTAACCCTTGAGCAACTATATAAGCAATACAAGTATATACTGCACATTATATTATTGATAATGTTACAACAAATTATATAGAAAACAAGGATATGATAACACTGTTTTCAATACAAATAATAGCAAAAATAGGAATTTTTTTGTTCACTATTATGATCGTTTATAATCGATCATGAACCCCGATAGCAATATACAAATTTTTACAAAATCATATAATGTACAATATTTCACAATTTCCCGTCATTTATTAAACAGGATAGACTTGCATAGTATATAAGTCAAAACTAGCCCTTGAACACATATATAAGCAATACAAGTATATACTGCGCATTGTATTATCGATAATATTACAACAATCCAAAATGTTTCAAAAACGTTTTCATACATTGTTGGTAGAACATAATTAAAATATATTTGAATTATTGTACAATTTAAGACATCCCTATCGTGACATTGTACATTTTAAGTCGCATGGAGATTCATCTAAAAATTACTGCCCAATGTATGAAATGGACTGTTTCCCTATGTCTTGATTTAGCTATCTTGCATTTTGTTAATCAATTTCCCCCGTGAAATATATGGCAGTGGTTCAATCTTTTTTTCGTAATATTTGTATCTATATTACTACAAATGAAGTGCAATCCACTTGTGTTTTCATTAAAAGGATAGTTGAGTCTTGATAAAGCGAGTTCAGCTTTGGTGAGCTTTAGTAACTAAACCATGCATCATTACATTACAAACAGACAGTTATAACTTACTCCACCATGCTCGAAATTAATAACACAACCTTTCTAAAAAGAAGAAGCAATTTTGAAATTTTTTAGCGGCCCATTCAAAGTTATATTGTCTATTCCCTACAATTATTAAAATGTTAGGTTTATGGATATCTTCGGCTTTTCTGAAACAATTTTGATCAAATTAAGTTTATTCTGTCATTACAATTGCATGCTCTTTCAAACTCGACACTCCGTGTTTGATTATCTCACACAAATATTGTGTAACGGCCTCTATATACCAAAACTAACTCAACTATCCTTTAATACGAATCCTTGATACCAAAAACTGTTTTGTCGGTAACGATTTCTAAAACGCATGAATTTGGTATAATATATTTTCTTTACACCTATATGAAATGCGTCAATATTTGACCTCATTACATTTAAATCTATGTGTAAATACTCTCTAAAAAGTGAGAAACCGGCTAAAATCATCTGCAAACAATCCCAAATGGAAATAATAACGTAGGTTTGGAAATCGTTTATACAAATGAGGAAAAACGCTGGTACCACTACAGATCATTTTGAAACTCCATAATGTAATCGGTAATCAAGAAGAAAAAACATCATAAGTTAGTGTGATATCGGATAAATACCCCATGACCAGGGGCATCGAGTGGGATGTGTACAAAGTCTATGCGAATTTATATGAACATGCACTATAGGGAAAAGTGTTGTAGTCCTTTGCGAAATCTAAGAAGATTCTGTTTGTAACATACACTTCCAGCATTTTTGTCACTGATTCGTACATAGTTGATGAATTAAATCATCAATGCTATAAATTTCGCATTCATCAGCCTGCTCTAAAACCATACTGGTGTAGTGGTGTTCATAATATAATAACATAACTTGAACCGTGAACATTTGTAGACGTGGTGTGGCAAAATGTTCGCGTTCTCGTTTGTCCTTAATTAAGCAAGACAATTAATCCAATATTGCTGCATTTTACCATTTACCTGTAGGAGTGGAACGTGTATGTAATTTTACTTAATATTACACGCATAATATTTGCATACATTACAGAAGCGGTCTATTGTATATCGTGGACTGCGCCCTATTTCACCAAGAGATCAGAAAAGTGTATAAAAAAAATTGTGGATTGATTGTGAGTGTGTCCAATAACCCCCCGATGGGACCGGGGTTAATGAATAACTGTATTAACGCTATATAAATCGAAACATTATCAAAATCTTATTTATATTTTCTATATAAATTATAATTGCATCAACGATTATTGGCTGCACATTCCGTGAATGCTACCCAACTAACAATTGAACGTTTTCCTGAACGTCTAAAAACCAGGTTCAAAGTTTGGTATTTGACGTTATGTTGAAAACGTTTTTAAAACGTGTATTTGTGAAAGATTGAAACGTTTTTAGAACATGCCAAATGGACTTTTAAAACGTTTGGCACGTTACCAAAAACAATAAAAAACCTTTCATGTAATTGCTTTCAAGGTGCAAGACCAGCAGAAAACCTTGTCGGCATGCTGGAGACGTTTTAAGATGTTTTTTAAACGTTGATTAAAGACGAAGATCTACGTGACCTAATACAAACGTTTTGTAAAGGTTTTTGTAAACTTTGATTAAAGACGAAGACCTACGTGACCTAATAAAAACGTTTAGTAAACGTTTTGTGTTTGCTGGGTAGTGCCCGTAATTAATGTACTCGGGTGTCTATTCACGAAAGCTTATGTGTATGCACTTATTCGGAATTTGAAAGACCGAAAATGTTATGATTAATAATAAGTATTCATCATTTGTATCATAATTATGTTGCTATCATCGCTAGCCAAATCCCATTCAACCAACCAAGAACGACACTACATAGTAAGTGAAACGTTGGCGTAACGTTGGCTTGCCTACCGTCGAAATGTGGTTGTTTGTAAAAGGTTGGTTTGACGTCAACTAGCCAACCAATATCCAACGTCGCTCATTGACCGAATGTTGTAGTAGGCGAAACGTTGGCCTAACGTTGGCTTGCCCACCGTCAAAATGTGGTTGTTTGTTAAAGGTTGGTTTGACGTCAACTAGCCAACCAATATCCAACGTCGCTCATTGACCGAATGTTGTAGTAGGCGAAACGTTGGTCTAATGTTGGCTTGCCTACGGTCGAAATGTGGTTGTTTGTTATAGGTTGTTTGACGTCAACTAGCCAACCAATATCCAACGTCGCCCATTGACCGAATGTTGTAGTAGGCGAAACGTTGGCCTAACGTTGGCTTGCCCACCGTCGAAATGTGGTTGTTTGTTAAAGGTTGGTTTGACGTCAGCTAGCCAACCAATATTCAACGTCGCTCATTGACCGAATGTGGTAGTAGGCGAAACGTTGGCCTAACGTTGGCTTGCACACCGTCGAAATGTGGTTGTTTGTTAAAGGTTGGTTTGACGTCAGCTAGCCATCCAATATCCAACGTCGCTCATTGACCGAATGTTGTAGTAGGCGAAACATTGGCCTAACGTTGGCTTGCCCACCGTCAAAATGTGGTTGTTTGTTAAAGGTTGGTTTGATGTCAACTAGCCAACCAATATCCAACGTCGCTCATTGACCGAATGTTGTAGTAGGCGAAACGTTGGCCTAACGTTGGCTTGTCTACCGTCGTAATGTGGTTATTTGTCAAACGTTGGTTTGACGTCAACTAGCCAACCATTATCTAACGCCACTCATTGACCGAATGTTGTAGTCGGCGAAACGTTGGCCCCACGTTGACTATCCTACCGTCGAAATGTGGTTGTGAATTTAACGTTGGTCTGACGTTCACAAGCCAACCAATATCCAACGCAAGTCATTGACACAATGTCGTAGTGAAGAAACGTTGGTATAACGTTGGCTTGCCTCCCGTCGAAATTTGGTTGTTTGCCAAACGTTAGAACGACGTCAACTAGCCAACCAATATCCAACGCCACTCATCGACACAATGTCGTAGTAGGCGAAACGTTGGCCCAACGTTTGTTTTCGACCATAGAAATATGATTTTTCGTCCAACTATCACCCAACGTTGTTTCAACGTACATTTGCCAATCAGTTTGCCAACAGTCAACATACGACGTTGGCTTAACGTCGTTTTAACGTCAGCTCGCCGACTGCAACAATGTGGTTGTAAATTTACCTTAGGCCAACGTTGGCTTAACGTTGTTTTGCCAACCGCGACGGTGCCGACTATAGACTACGTTGGGCCAACGTAGCATTGTTATCTGGGAATGGTCGAGTACAAAGTCATTTCAGGTGTGAATCTTTATTCATGATAAACACGACGTCGCTACTGATCGCAGTCAGCCATGATGAAGTCACATGTCTTCTGCAATGGAATGCAGTGCTTACAGTACACACGCAATATCGAGTAAACGGACATCGATATCGACGATGTCCGATATCTTACTAGTCTATAATATCAGACCTTAATACTATCAGCACAATGATGAGGAGGAGGAGGTGTACCATGGGGATGATGATGATGATGATGATGATGATGATGATGATGATGATGATGGTGGTGATTGTTGTTATGATGATGATAGTGATGATGATCGTGATGGTGACGATGATGATTATGAGGATGTTGAGAGTGATGTTAATGATTATGAAGATGAAGATTGTGATGGTGATGATGCTGATAATGTTTTTGAGGAGATCAAGTATTTGGAGGAAGTTGTTGATTTTATTGCAATGGTAATAAGGAAAAGGAAATTCCAGGTAATAAAATATTCCCCTTTCTTTGCATATGTTAACATACCGTGCATCCCAATTGATTTATGCAAGTCATATGTCCTATACAGGGTGGCCCAGAAATAACGGAACGGGCACTTCCCAAAATACAGTACCAAACTATTTATGTCCATCATATAGGGTGTCTTTTCCAATGAAAAACGATACCAAGAACAGTAATTTTGGTCGTGTAGTTTTTGTTTTAGGACGCTGTGAGTGAGACCATGTCAGGTGCCAATTTTTGTAAATTTTTACCTAGTCAGGGCCAGTAAAACCGCACTCACTGCCCGTAATACCATGCCCATTATCTCGGCACACGGCTGAGTGCACACTGTCAATGGTGCGCTGTGTTATACGCTATGAAAGGCGGTGCGTGCAGTTTTACTGGCCCTGACTAGGTAAAAAATGACAAAAAACGGAACCTGACATCATGTCACTTACAGTGCCCTAGAACAAAAACTACTCATCCAAAATGGCTGTTCTTGGTATCGTTTTTCATTGGAAAAGACACCCTATCCGTTGGACATAATAATTGTGTTGCTGTACTCTGGGAAGTGCCCCGTTCCGTTATTTCTGGGCCACCCTGTATATAGAAAACCAACAAATTAGTGCTTAATTAACATATTTTCACCATGCATATTTCATGATACTTTGATTTAAAAAGTTTACTAATTATATTAACACAATGAAATCCTGTTAGAACTTTTTGCGAGTGTCCTTGACGAATGGGGTTAATAATGTAAAGCAATTAATATAGATGATTATCAACATATTAGTCGCTATATAAATTAAAACATTCTTCTTATCATATCACCCCTCTCTCTACGCAGCCGTGTCTTGCCAGGATTTGGATACAACTGTCCACGGAGCCATAGCCTGTGATGACGGCTTTGCCTATGGCAGATACTGTACCATGGTTTGCAACGAGGATTATGACATACCCCGACTGAGGGCAAACCAGGTGCCGCCCGAAATATTCATCTGTGGCGTATCTGGGTTGTGGTACCCAAATGCTAATGTTCCTGATTGTTCAAGTGAGTAAATAGATTCTTAAGGCTCGGTCACATATCACCGGATAGCATAAACAGACGCCCAACGGAGAGTAACATTTTCAATTCGTTTGTCTCCATTCGTATGCATTTCTTATCTGTTCCTTGTCTGGCGATGTACGTTTTTCTATCCGGCGGAATGTTTTTTTGCATGAAGCAATGGAGACGACTTTCACCAATGGATAATTGTATTTCACAAATTTTCTATTCGTTTGGCATCCGTTTACGCTATACGTTGATATGTGAACGGGCCTTTAATGTGACTTGTGATTATGTTTTTAGTGGCATTGCATTTTGTAATTTTGTAGCCGTAAATCAATTCTAGTGATGTTTGTACTGGTGGGGGTGGTATGGGTTGTGTCATACCACCTCTCAATCGACTAAAAATTACCTAAGAAATGCATAAGCTACTTTATCTTATCCATGTACAGTAAATCTTCTCTAATGACAGTCCTCATAAAGAAAACACCATCACGCAATGCACTATTATAATGATGTAATGATGTTACTTTCTGATCTCATTATTAGGACGTAGGAATCCCAGACGAATGAACCTCCCGCTTAGCCTCATGTACTACTCCGGAACGTGTGCCTCTAACAGCGATGACACACGACGGACTATCTCGCAGAAATTTGTGGATATCGTCAGCCAGTCGCATTTCTCGGAAATCTGTACCAAGAATGCAGAATGCACCGTCGACCACGTTAACGTCGTTTGCGGTGCAGAGGACAGACGCAAGAAGAGATCAACTCTCGTAGTCGACGAGAAAGAGGACAACTTTGTGAGCGAAAATGTCACTTTAGTTTCCATGGTAAGTATTTCCACTGTGCATATGGTTAAAAGCCACATTTTCAAGGCAAATATGTTTTATTTAAAAAAATGTTATTTTCATTGTTAAAATCAATTTCTAAGTGTTGAAATGTATTATATAATCTTCAACATACAAATTAAATGCTATTGAACATCTCATATAAACATACAAGCAAATTAAAATGAGTTTTAAAAATAGCATTTGTTATGTTTAGCCAGCAAGTTGATCTTCAAAGAAAAGCTGTAAGCAGATCATGTGCTACTCGATCTGTGAATGTTGAGACAAAGATATCTGTATTCACTTCTTCCTTAGATGTGGAAGTAGTCAAACATAATAAGCCAGTTCGTAGTTACAATCTGCGCATGCGCGTAATTACTGCTCTCTACGGCCAGGTTCCATCGATCGCGAGAATCAAAGGAGCCACACGTGCAATAGACCGCTTCTGTAATGTATGCAAATAATATGCGTATGACGTAAGACTCTCCGTTGGCAAGCTGAACAATAGTAACTAGGTCCGGCAAGCTAGGTTTGCCGGAGCTTGCCGGACATAGTTACTATTGTTAAGCTTGCCAACGGGGAGTCTGACGTCCTACGCATAATATTTGCATACATTACAGAAGCGGTCTATTAAATGCGAATTATTTGTTTACGTTTTTTAAATCTGGATCAGGATCAAAATCAGCCCATCGTTTTTGTATTCACCCCATCCAAGGTTAATAGCATAATATGTACTGTTTCATAGAACAAGAACCGGTTTGATAGAATGTGTTATGCATGTGTAATGATATTTATTGATCAATAATTTCACCCAGCCTTGCTAAACATGGCTATAAAGCACGCGCGTATTAGCACGCACCTATTATCGTATTCCGCTTAATGCTGCACTATCCAACGCAAAAACAGTTTTGCCGACTGATTTCTCTCTCCATTTATTAGCAAATGCAAACAAAATTTCGTTTATGTGATCCACAATGTATATAAATTGATAATGATTACCGACTTTCTTGTTTTGAAGACCGCTACATGTAGAAAGAAATATTAAATCCCGTCTGTTTTCCTTCCGATTGCGTCCTAAACATTTGCGTTCAGTTATATAATATAGATACTGTATGATTTAGATACAATAGCTGGATATATAATTATATAGATAGATATAGATTATATAGATAGATAGATAGATAGATAGATATTTTAAACGGTACATTGTACGAATGGGCGGTATGCTTATCGCCCGCCTTGTAGCATTATTGCGTGTAAATGATTCACCTGGATTTTTCACAAGAAGGTTGATATGGGGAAAAATCGGTAAATTCTTGAATATACTTTACATCAAATGTGTTCTTTATGAGTTTATGCAGCTGCTCGTATTTTTTTCACTTTGATTTTATGCATATAATGTTTGTTTTATGCTGTCAAACTAAAATTATCCGGTAATATGACATGATAGCATACACTTAACTGTACGTTGATGCCCGTTGATCTGAGTTGATGGAACATCGGACTACGCCCTCAGCGTCACCCAAGCTCCTTGGTCTAATTACGAACTGGCTTATTGGGCAAGGATGGGGGTCAGGGGTCAAATAGTCCTTTTAGGAGTATTGTGGTATGTTCCTTAGCACTGTGTGCATCTATCATGTGACTGGCAGGAATTCTCCCTAGGGAGTGGAAAACATGCACTTTGTGTACAGGAATGATTGCGGTGTGTTTCCGTTGACCGGGGTAATAATGATAGTGTAAAGCGATATGATCCTCACCTGAATAGTGCTATATAAAATAACCAATATTATTATTTATTATATTGGTTTGGGCCTTTGTCTTTCAATAAGAGGGCCTTGGGTTCGATTCCCATTCTAGATGCGTATGTCCTTCAGCAAAGTCACTCTATCAACCCAAGTTTAATAATGCGTACGTGTTGGGAATTTACCCCTTGCAAAACTTTGATGCACTTTATTGAAATTAAATAAAATTGTATACCAACCATTGTTTACAACATCGTTTTATTAGGGCAGCTCAGCAAATTAAGACAGGCTAATCACAATTCATTTGTGCCTCAGAATAGAATTTCTCGATAATTTACTTCTGAGTCTTCAAAAATTTCCTTTTGTATTCGACCCTGCTTCAGGTAATCGCGATGACATCGTCTTCAGCAGACTATAACAGCAGTAAGCCGATTCACCAATACCTAGTAGACCTGGCCAACCACATGCATCGCCACACATATGCCACAGTACACAGTGATGAGGATGTTGCTACGCACGGTCCCGCACCATTGGAAACCAAGTTGTTGTATGATGACATCAGCATGGAATGTCACGAGGGCTACGTTCCTGCAAGGGATGGACTTTCATGTGGTAAGAGACAGGGACTTACATTTGATATGAACCCATTCATGACAGTTTTTGGGGAAACCTTCAGCCTGGGGACTTAATGCATGTTACAGTGGAACCTCACTAAAAAGAGCCCTGAAATATGCAAATCAAAGTCTTTTTTAACATTTTCAGTTCATGTACAGAAAGACATGCATGTATGTCATAACAGTACTTTATCTTTCCATGTCCCCCCCCCCCCCTCCCCAATAGTTGCATGTCCATTGGGCCATTTCTTTGACCATTCTAATCTGGAGTGCTACCGATGTGAACGGGGTACATACCAGGATGAACCGGGTCAGAGTCAGTTAGAATGTGCAGATCAGTTTGTATTTTATGGCATTCTACTTTGATCTTCCAGTTCCTCTATTACATATTGAAAACAGAAAATATATCATGATTTTAATTCCCTTTCCTCTTGTGTTTCCAATAGTTGCATGTCCACTGGGCCATTTCTTTGACCGGTCTGACCTGGAGTGCTACCGATGTGAACGGGGTACATACCAGGATGAACCGGGTCAGAGTCGGTGCAAGCCCTGTGTGAAAGGGACTTCAACACGAGAAAAGGGAGCAAGACATACAGAGGAATGTGAAGGTACAAGCATATTAATGTGATCCAATAACTTCATAAGAATTTTCCAAAAGTGATGTTTGAGACCTCAGTCATAAACTATAATAGTACAGTTACGGAAAACATATTTATGGCCCAACCAACTGATCGATATTGTTGAAATTGTATAAGAATATAAGTAAATAGCAACATAAATGCAAACAAAATTAAATTTCTGATTGATTATAAAGTTCTGTGCAGTATATTGTAGTCAGTTTACCCTAGAAAAATGCTTCAAGATGATTAAAGGCTGTAGAAGAGATACCATACTTCTAGCTTTGTAGAATAAAGTTTCGAATTTTTGACTCAAATGATTATATTTTCTCTTTGCAGTGGAGTGCGTCCCCGGACATGTCTCAGAATCAGGCTTTGCGCCGTGCGTCCCCTGTACAGAGGGCTGGTTTCAACCAATGTCTGGACAGACCGAATGTTTCCAGTGTCCAGAGGGCTTGACCACTATGGAGGGGTCATCATCAATTCAAGATTGCAAAGGTATGCATATAAGTAATAAAGATATATCTGATAAATTTAACACCTAATTATATTATATACATTAAAATGAGCAGAGAAAAGTTTCCCCGCCTTCTTATAATATATTACAACAATACCCTAAACAATACCATCCCTAAATGTTTCCCATGTCCCGAGAGCTTAACCTCTTGACTACGGGAACCGGGTGGGTTGTATACGAAGGCTATGGGAATTTCAGAAACTCGAAAGGAATGGGTTACCATATTTGCTGGTGTATTAACCGCACCTTTTTTCAAAAAAAAAAGAAAAAAAAAAGGGGTGCGGTTAATACACGACCGTATTAACCGCACTTTTTTTTAATTTTTAGGGGTGCGGTTAATACACCGACAAATACGGTAATTGACCACTATGGAGGGTGCATCATCATCGAATCAAGTTTGCAGAGACACACATTAGAACAGCGGCACTTCATTATAAAGAACTCTGATATAACAAAACCCTCTTACAACAAGATAATGTCCAAGCTTTTTATATTCCTTTGATTTTTTTACCCTGATATAACAAGAAGCCTGATACAGCAAAGTAATTATCATGGTCCCAAGGGCATTGTTATAACGAGGTTCCAATGCAATTGCTATATTTCTGATAAATTTAACAAATTATATATTACAAAAAACAAAAACAAACAATTATATCCCTAAATGTTTCTAGTGTCTAGATGGCCTGACCACTATGAAGGGGTCATCAATCATGATTGCAGAGGTACACATTTAGTAATAATGATATAAATTTCATAAATGTAATGTTCACCTTATATATTTCAACAACAAAAACCATCCCTAATTAAATGTTTCCAAAGCCATGTGGCTTTTTAGGGGTCATCATACCATTCAGGGGTCATCATACAATCCAAATTTCAAAGGTAAATGTTAATAGTAATCATGATATATCTGATAAATGTAACAATAACTACATTACAGTCAATGTTTCCAGTGTCCAGAGGGCTTCACCACTCTGGAGGGGGCATCATCAAATCAAGAATGCATAACTACAAAATAGCATGTTCATCAGCTGATGAATAGGAATGTATTTTAAACTTTTGTTGTCTCTCTTCATTTTATTACAGAACCATGTCCAATTGGTCAGTTTGTACCTGGTCAGTTGATGATGCCCGGCCCCTCCAGAGTGGTGAAGCCCTCTGGACACTGGAAATGTTGAGTGTAATTTACTTTTGTTGTTTCTCTTCATTTAATTACAGAGCCTTGTCCACCGGGGCAGTTTTCCACGACAGGTCTTCAACCCTGCACGCAATGCCAGCCAGGGACCTACCAACCACTTGCACAACAAAGGTATTGCATGAGATGTGGTGGCAACAACGGTTCAAGAATGTCAATTTGCCGGCATAATTGAACCGTGATCATGTTTCTATAGAGTGGAACCAACTGAACAATTGGTATTTAAGCAGCAGTGACATCACCTCTTTATAATTATAGGGGCAATGTGGCTTGAAGACTGTCAATTTAACAGCATTGGCCTGTGATTATGAGCTATGATTGCAGAATAAAACAGTGAATGAGCAAAGCTCAAGTTCTCAGTGCAAGAGATGCATAGCAGCAATAACCTCAACTCTATAGAATTATATAAGGTTGCCTGGCTGGAATGCTCCCCAGGGAGTTGAAACGTGCTCTTTGTGTTCTGGATTGATTGCAGGATGTATCCAATGAGTGGGGTAATAATAAAATTGTAAAGCGCTTAGAGATGATTATCAATTGTGATAGGCGCTATATAATCAAGAATATTATTATTATTATTAATAGGGGTAACATCGTTTGAAGAATGACAAATTACCATCATTGAACCATGATAATAAGAGAATAGAACAATGAATTTATAAATGTTTTGTAAAAAATATGTGGCAGTAATAACATCAGATCGAGAGAAGGGGCAACAACGCTTCAAGAATGTCAATTTGCCGGCATTGAACCGTGATCATGTTTCTAGAGTGGAACCAATAGAACATTGGTATTTCAGTGGTGATAACATCACCTCTTTAGAATTATAGGAGCGATGTTGCTTGAAGACTGTCAAATTAACAGCATTGTCCTGTAATTATGAGCTATGAATTATGAGCTATGATTGCAGAATTAAACAGTGAATGAATGTGCAAAGCTCAAGTTATCAGTACAAGAGATGTATCAGCAATAACCTCAACTCTATAGAATTATATAAGGTTGCCTGACTGGAATGCTCCCCAGGGAGTGGAAAAGGTGCTCTTTGTGTGCTGGATTGCCTTGATTGCAGGATGTATCCAATGAGTGGGGTAATAATACAATTGTAAAGCGCTTAGAGATGATTATCAATTGTGATAGGTGCTATATAACTCGAGAATATTATTATTATTATTAATAGGGGTAACATCGTTTGAAGAATGACAAATTAACATCATTGAACCAAGATTATAAGAGAGTAGAACAATGAATTTATAAATGTTTTGTAAGAAATATGTGGAAGCAATAACATCCTATCGAGAAAAGGGGCAATATTGCTTGAAGAGAGACAAAATTACCATCATTGAACTGTGGTTATAGGAGCTATGATTACAGAAAAGAACAATGAATGAATACAAGTTTTGTAATAAATGTGGCTGCGATAACATCAAATTGAGAAATGGGGCAACATCGCTTGAAGAGAGGCCCCTGGGAGCCGTGGGTGCTGGGGGTACGTGCTGCAGCACCTTTGACTTTTTGGAGTGAGCGAGCATATAGCACCCCTGTGAAAAAACAAAAGTTGGGGGTGCGAAAGCATCTCCAACATGTGTATGTTGACTATGTATATAAATTATAAATTATATGTGTGTTCATAATGCAATGTCTATTGTAGTCTCTGAAAAATTTGGCCGACAGAATCCGATTTTTGAGGCGCCGACGTATGAAAGGAGAAATTTTTGACGGATCTCGAACTCGGATTCGAAAAATCTTCACCGACACCCCCCCCCCTCGAAAAATCTTCACCGACACCCCCCCCCCCCCCTCAAAAAATCTTCACTGACACCCCCCCCCCCCCCCCCTCCTTGAAAAAAATCCTTGGTACGCCACTGTGAACGGTGATATGATGGCAGAATGAAACAGTGAATGAACACCTGTACTGTGATAAATGTGCTGCAATTACATCAACTCAAGAGATGTATAGGGGAAACACTGCTTGAAGAATATATTTGTGTGAGATATGGCTTTAAAGGGATCTAGTAACTTTGTTAACATGTTGCAGAATGCTAGATAAATTGTGTATTTTTGTGATCTGATATGTCCAATATTAAAGTGATACCTGTAAAGTGTCAGATATTGCACAAAATGACATTTGAGACTTCAATCCTATATCAATATCATTGTAAAATACAATTGAAAGATTTGTGAAAGTTTGAAAAAAAACGAACACTGTTTACCTAGTGAAAAAACGAATATTGAGTTCATATTTTATCACCGAATACTGATGGTCTGCCATACATTTGTCGCAGTAATAATCATCCGTTTGAGATATTCGCACCCGTGTATGTTTACAGACGTAGTACAGAATTCATGGAATTTGTGCTCGCTCGGCTCAAAGTTCAATCTCCGGAATGTTTCCCACGCGTGCTGGACCATAAGCAAAACAACACGGTAGAAGAGAAACGAGGAAGCTGCAAGTAATTTTCGGGGAGTTAGACACTTTACAGGCATGACTTTAAAGTAAAGTGTGAAAATTTCATGTTAAATGGGGAAAAAAACCTGTCCCATGCTTCGGTTGGTAATACAAGTGAAAACAAGGTATGATAGAACCACTATAGGGTTCCAAGTACTAGTACGTTTTGTGGATTTGGACAATATTACTAGATCTCTTCAAGGGAATGCAGCATCCTGTCCAATTTGCAATGGACAAATATAAGTACAAATAATGGTATCAAAAGAGCAATGGAAAGTTCAAATTTCTGTGTAAATGTTTAATTTGATGTATTATGTAAATAAAAATTAATGTATTGTTTTTATATCTTATTGTCATATATCTGTTTTGAATGGTGAAGATGATAGCGTTTCTGTCTCATTATAATATGTGTACATTGTCCATCCTTTTAAGATAAATTAAATCACACTTTCTGAAATACAAGATGTGCATTTGTCTGTTTTTAGTACGTACTGAAAGTAGCAAGAAATTGCATTTTCTCCTAGACTCACTAACTGTACTTGTAATGTATTTATCACCATTTAGAGCCAAATGACAGTATTGGGAAAGTTACCAAAATCATCTATATTGGCCAAACAAATTGATCAGTATTGTTGAATAAGTATAAAAAGGGGCTTGTGTGGTAAAATACGCATTTTAGTATCGTTAAATGCAGAAATATCGGAGGACATTCAATGCACGCCAGTGAAATTGGGCCTAAATTCACCGCCCCTTCGTACCTGTCCGCGATTGAGATTAAATCGCTGGGCTGGAGATATCGACAAGCCCGCATACCGTCAAAACGTGCGCTAGCATAATCTTTTGCACACAGCATATGCGGTTCGGCACGCGGTTGAGTTGAACTGTGTCAAAGATCGTTTTATTTCAAACCTTCTAATGCTCAATTAGTCAATTTCCAAGCAGTTTTTGTCCAAATCTTTACATTAACATCCAAGTTATGATATATTCTGTCACGTGGTAGGTGATGAGAGCATTTTTTAAATTTTTTGTGTGCGGGGCATTTCCCAATACTGTTATTTGGCTTTAAGTGCTACAGATTCTACACAATAATAAAGATAACTTCATAATATACAGTGGAAGACTATAAATGTGTTTCTAATTTCTAATTTGTGGATTATCAATTCCAAATAACATGCTTTTCTTGATATGCCTTTAAAGGACAATGGAACTCGGGACAATTCATTGTTTACATTATACGACACTAAATAGGATGAATAGTCTCCGAAAGTTTGAGCACGATTGGTCAAGAAATAAGGAAACTATGGATCTTTGGAAATAGCCATTATTTCTACGAGTGACTCAACTTGGCAACATATACTCTGGCAAAGATATGGACAACTTCTTATACGTTTGTACAGAAAATTTCAACTTGTTTCAATTGTTTCAAAATATATGTTTACCCTTCATTTGAGTACAGCGTATGTTACGTATAGAAAACATTTATAGAAGAATAAAATAGGGTTAGATTTTTTTCAGATGCCCCTTTAGTATGACGATATCTATCATTCAGCTCAAGAGCGTTAATGAACGGTCATAAACCCACGGCGTAGCGAGTTACGTAATACCTATGCAACTGGGGGGGAATGAATGAATAGATCATCACCCCCACTTGAATGGGCATCAATGTCATGTCTATACGCCCGTGCGATAAACCTCATAAACGTCATACAGTAATTTGTTGTAAAAGCTGACGCATATTTTCGCTTTTTTAATCAGGAAAGCAGTGTTCTTTTTTAATGAAACTTTCACACATCATTCGGACATATCTTACAATGATTTTGGTACAGGATTGAAGTCTCAAATGTCATTTTGGGCAATATCTGACACTTTACAGGTGCACCTTTAATTTGGAATGACATTCGAGAGCGGATGTATCTCTTGTTCCTGTATTTCGGAGTTTGTTGGAAATCAAATAAAAACACATAGCGTATCTGAAAAAAATGTGAAGAGCGCCATCTCTATACCAAAATCAGTCAATTGCGCTTTATTATCCCCTTTTTACTGTTTTCTTTGATATAAAAATCGTTGCACACTTTGGCTTCTTTAGTTGACTGAATCTTTTGAAATAGCGCCATCTATCGTTTAAAAAATCACTATGATCACTAATGAGCATGGGTTGAGGAAGATGGGTCCCATAGTAGTCATAAAACCACTCTTATATGTCTATTTCAGATGATAGGGCTAAGTGTGCAAAGCCAAGAAGATCATTTCAGTTCATGGGCGTCAACAGGCGGGGTACGGGGGGACATGTCCCCCCCCCCCCCCCCCCCCCCGCCCCCACACACACACACACACACATTTGAAAGTGGAGGGGATTGTCC
>JBAMJV010001936.1:0-2500 GCA_037951105.1 Echinarachnius parma
AATTTTACCTGAGATTTTGTTGGGCCAGAATGATTAAAGAGACAAGTAGTTTGGTTTTCTTAACAATGAAAATTAATATTATTATTTTTAGTAGATAGTACAGTCATGTATTAGATGCATGCTCATAAATGGCACTCAACTACGATTCATAATGAAACTAAAGTTGATGCTTGTTAACTTAATAGTCAGTGTCATAACCAAAGATGGAATAAGTGGGGTAAGGGGAGTGGGGGAGGGAGCAAATTAGAGGGTTTCCATAATTCCATGGGTGGTAGCTAATTGTGCCCAAACTGAGAATTCTCATCTCAGTGGGGAGGGGGGGGGGGGGGGGGGGGGGGGGTTGCTGAATATACATGACTACACCTCTGCATTCACTCCATATAGTTTCAGGGTGAATGCTGATAGTATACGTGCCTATTATAGCTTTGAAATGTAATATTGTGTAGTTATAATAGAAACTAATTATATTTAGTTCCAAAGTCCACCTGTCATAATTGATTTACAGCAGCTGCAGCACGATATAAAGGTCTGGATTTGTTTATTCTTTTCTTTTTATTAAACAATTTCCTGTTATGTATACATGTTTCCTTTGCTACCTGTCAAAAAGAAATCTCTTTAGTCATTACTTATATAAACTACAATTGCTAATATAACTTCTAGATGAAGTTTATGAATAACTGTTCCAAATGCGCGAATCTGATTGAAACGGTCGAGACATGCAATTTTTCTGACTTATAATTAATTGTAACTTACAATTGATTGTATCTCTTTCTGTAACAGGGCCCAGGACTGATTGATTTTTGGTACAACAGGTGTTCTCCATCTATAGACCCAAGCCTGAGTATTTTAGGGACCAGTCCTGAACGGGTTAATTGATAGAACAGATAGGAATTCTGGGCGATTCTTGATGTGGCCCCGTTGATTGAGAAACACCTTGAAATAGTGTCTGCGTGTGTAGACTACACGTCATTTGCTTAATAAATCGGTCAAGTACATGCATGCAGTGCATTAATACTGGCAGACAGGAGCCCTGGGGCAAGGATATATGAATGCATATTATGCATGGCATAGGAGTATCACATGTCTTATATCCTACCAGGGATGTGGAAGTTTCCTGATCCTACTGTGATCGTAAAATCTTTACAAGTATGCAAAAAAAACAGCAACAGCCAACCAGTTTAGCATGATCATACAATCTTGACTGCAAACAAACAACGTTTGTAAGTAAACAAATATCAAACAAACAAACAAACAAACAAACCAGTATGTTTGGTGATATCAGAGATTTCATTATTTTGTTATTATGCCTAGTAGTAGTAGCATATTCATCATCTCTATGAAGATAAATACCACCTTTTTTCCCATGTTCATCTCACCCCAAAATTGTTTTAATAATATTTAGAACCCTCTCTATTAGCCTAACATAAATATATAGTCTGCCTTCTTTCCCTATGTTGATAACATTATGCACCCTGGTAGCTAGCGCCCCCCCCCCCCCAAAAAAAAAATGCCCAGGCTAAGATATAGGGGCAATTTAGATCCTTATAATGCCTGAAGGGCCTTTGAAGCAATCTTTTGAGAGTCTCTTAGTCCTTATATAGATAAAGTTATGCCTTCCGTGATTTAGATGGAAGGGCTTGTTTGACATGGCTTAAAACCATCACCCATGGCAGTGAATAGTTGGGACGATTTGCTGGCTTCAGTAAAAATAGCTGTTTGCAAGTCTCTTAGTCCTTATGAAGTTTTGTATATTTCCTCTTCTACGGTCATCGGTAGCGCCCGATGCAAGATGTTCTGTGAGCAAGATGGGTGTAGTACAGGGCTTGCCTGACATCGCTTAGATGGCAGTGAATATTTGCGACCATTTGTAGGTTACTGGTTACCATAGGGCAATTCCAAGCAAACGCCGTGACGGTCAGAGGGTGTTTCTCACAATGAAAGTCCAAATAACTCATAAAATCTAAATATCTAGAACCAACTTTTGATATGCATCATCTGTAACCACTATCCTACCAATAATTTACAATAGGCAAGAAAACCAAAATTCCCAATAAATTATTAATTATGAATATCAATATCTGCCGTAACACCGTGACGGCAAAAAGACATGGGTTTCTTACATGCTAAGAAACTAAGTAAACTCTGTGAACTACAGGAACATTTTGCACTTTTGTCACATTGATTCTTTGTACTAGCTTCAAGCTAGAACATCCAAATAAAAATGTAGAAAAAATCCAATGCTCATAGTAAATATGATATCATAATTGTATCTATGCACTGTAACGCCGTGACTGTAACGCCGTGACCTCTGAATTGTACATGTTATATATATGGGAGATATTAAAGAGATGAATAATATGATATAATTTTAATGTAGTGATCCAGAATCAATAAAGAACTAGATGAATGGGTGATATAACCAAGATGCTATTAAATGATCATCCGCATGACACAAATTTGCAGCACAGCGCCCTCTATTGATCAAAAAATCTTTTAGGAC
>JBAMJV010001936.1:7500-101152 GCA_037951105.1 Echinarachnius parma
TATGTAAAAGACGGTTTGTAAAATTGAAACAATCATATCTTTGCCAATAATTGTCTGATTTTTTAGAAAAAAAATCCTCAAAGCTTGTTATGAGGCCTAGCTCATGGTTTGGAAATCTCAATTGTGATTTTTCTCTATTTTTCTCTGGACGAGGGAGTTCCGTAAGCGTCTAAATATATCTATCAAAGTGGCTGAGGTTTACACTAATGCTCTGTTGAGGTGACTGAAAATAGTGTACCAAGTTGCCAAAGTCACCTAAGATTTGTATGATTAATTATGGTATTTATTGCGATTGTTCCACAGATGAGGGAGTTTTGTAAGCATCTGAATATCATCATCGTTCCTGATCAAAGTTGCTGTATCACATTATCAATTCATTTATGATTTTAAAGAATATTTATGGTATTTATTGCGATTGTTCCACAGACGAGGGAGTTCCGGAAGCGTCTGAATATCATCATAATTGCTGATCAAAGTTGCTGTATCAATTACCAATTCATATATGATTTGTAAGAATATTTATGGTATTTATTGCGATTGTTCCACAGACAAGGAAGTTCCTGAAGCGTCTGAATATCATCATAGTAGCTGAGGGTGCTTCCAACAAAGATGGATCTCCAATCACAGCTAACTATGTCAGAGATGTAAGTTGAATTTTTAATAATACATTGTATTTTGAAATTATTTTGGGTATATTTTGTTAATTGTTTATTTATGAATTCATGTATTTATTTATATGTTTATGTATCTATCTATTTGTTTATATTTATGTATGTAACCAATTACATTGTGTGCATGTCTTTTTTTATTTATCATACATTTGAATTTGTTTCCCCATTATGCTTAATTTATATTTATTTGTAATTTTGTTCACTTTGCCCCGGGTTCTTTCTGCACAGTTATATTATTTCATGTATTGAAACTAATGAAGATGAGTCGTATGATGTATCTTTTTTATTCATTTTACCATTGAAGGCATTTTAATATGGCTGGTCATATGAAAACTAACAATTTTCATCTAAAGATATTGTGAAGTCATGATTTTAATTGATGTTCCTTTACAAAAATCAGATTTAAGTTGTTTGATGACTGATTGTGCATTCAAAATAAGCATTTGCAGTTGTTTTTCGTTAATTCCCACAAGACTTTTGAATCAACTATTTGTATTTGTATTTCTTTCAGTTGATCATTAAGCAGCTAGGCTATGACACCAGGGTGACAGTCCTGGGGCACGTCCAACGGGGAGGAAACCCTTCAGCTTTTGACAGGATCCTGGTAAGATATATCCAGACTGTAATACTCCGTGTCTCTTAAGCCCGGCGCAGACAGAGCCCACTCGACCCAATCTGACTGGTTTTCAGCGGATCGGCTCTATGTGCATTGCCTAGCAAAAAAAGATTTTGTCAGTCGGAAGCCAATTGGGCCCCGATTCAACATGTTGAACTAGCCGCAACTGAATCGGAATGAATGTGGCTTTCATTCCGGTTGGGTCGGGTCGGGTTGAGTTGGCTCTGTTTGCGCCAGGCTTTAGTCTGTAATTACCACTCGGGGGATTCAGAATGTAGTCTGTATAGACGGGTTTTTCCAGTAATTTAGCATTTTGCAGTAAGCATTAGTTAAAGGAACTAAAGAATACCACATACTTTGGCACTTATTCCATAGTTGATGACTTGTAAAATAGGTCTGCCGAAAAAAAACTCCATGAAAATAAACACAGTAGTGATTTTAGACTAATTTTCTGATGCCAAATCTCACTTAGCAGCCAGTTTACGCCCCACCCACATTTAGGGTCCAGAATCGGCAGCGTGATTGACATGTGATTGACAAGTGATTGACAATTCATTGGCTTACGTCATCTACAGAACTTAGTTCATTAGTCCGTTCTTTAGATGACGTCACATTTTGGCGATTTAAAAGGGGCGTTCCCAGTACAATTAAATATTTACTAATTACCCCAAAATTGATTGATTTCATGAGAAATGACTGCCAAATTCTTTTTCTTGAGGAAAAATTACGTAGAGAGAGCCTAATTGTGAAAATTAGGCCATCTAGACGCTGTAGTTCCTTCAACCGATACAAATCTGAAGATAATGTCCCATCACCGTTGCATTGAAACAGATCACAGGTCACAGAGAATTTTATCTATCAGGTGTACATACAGATTTTAATATACAACGTACAAGTTGACCATTTGTCTCGCGAAGTTAACTATCGAATAACTATCGAAATACGTACAACGTACGGAATATATCTTTGCAGTTATGTTGTTATTTTTAGAATGATAATTTTGATCCCCTACAAGGATGAAGCAGAGGTAGTAGACTCGTTCCCCTAGCAATGTCTTTAATAATGTGAAGGCATTAACAATTATCATTATTTCGCTTATTGGGAAAATTATAATAATAATAATAGCTTGCATTTTATATATAGTGCTTAATACATGGTTTCTGAGTGCAAAATATTATTATTACCTGCGGTCATCGGGTAAAGATCAAACCCACACAATGATATTGCGTACTTTCTCAACTCCCTGGGGAGCTTAATACCCATATGCTGCCAATGGCGCAGAGGCTAATTTACACCCGACCATGGTACCCATTTACACCTGGGTAGAGAGCAGCAGTTGTGGATTAATTGTCTTGCTGAACGACAAACCAATGGGCATACCCCTTGGTTCGAACTTGGGATCATACGATCGGAAAGCGCGCCCTCTTCTAATCTTGCCACACCACGTCCAGAAAATTTAAATTATGATCCTCTCTTATTGTATATTATTGAGTTGACAATTATAATTCTTCCAGTTTAACCATTCAGGACTGGTCCCGAAAATACTCCGGCTTGGGTCTATGGAGAATACATGTTGTAACAAAATCAGTCAGTCCTGAATGGGTGAATGTGTTAACGTTTTAAAAATATATTTTTCGGTGATATTGATTGTGATTTTTTTCTGTATAGGGTTGCAGGATGGGAGCTGAGGCTGTCCTGTCGCTAACGGAGACCAAGCCTGGTATGCCGGCCTACGTGGTCTCACTGGATGGGAACAAGGCCATCAGAGTACCCCTCATGGAGTGTGTCAAAAAGGTATGAGCACTAGTCCAGGTCTTGTAGTATATGGTCTTAAATATATAGACTTATTTGTTGACGGGATCCTAGACTAGGCCAGATATTTAAGTGGACCTTTTATGGTGGTCTCACTGGTCAGGAACAAGGCCATCAGAGTACCGCTCATAGAGTTTGTCAAGAATGTGTGATGACTAGTCCAGGTCTTGTAGTCTATGGTCTTAAATAAACATAGTACATATTGAGTTCCAGGTACAAAGGGCCCTAGGCCCTACTACCAATAATTACTATTTTTGTAGGGTCCTTTTACCAAATTAATTGTTTGTTAACATTTCTTATATGTGAGTGTTATCTTGTTATCTTTGAACACTTTGGTAATAAAGGTATTCATTCATTCGGTTTAATTATGTTACACTGATCCCCAGCACAATTTGATCATCTAGAATGTTTGTTTTTATTAAAATGACAACCCAAACTTGGGGATGCGGTTAATGCACAGATGCAAATACATCTGAGGCAAATACAGTATTTTTGTAATAACGATATAATTAGTAAAGGTTTATGATAGTTTATGTGTTTTTTATTTTTTGTTCTCTCTTTAAAAAAAAAAAAGGAAGTTGATTCTTAGTTTCATTTGCTTTTTCTTGATATTACTTGTCTTATTATTATATTAACTTGTCTTACTATTATATTAACTTGTCTTATTATTATATTAACTTGTCTTATTATTATATTAACTTGTCTTATTATTATATTAACTTGTCTTATTATTATATTAACTTGTCTTATTATTATATTAACTTGTCTTATTATTATATTAACTTGTCTTATTATTATATTAACTTGTCTTACTATTATATTTAATTGAAATATATATCATTTGAGTATCATGGCCCCCTCTTTGTGTTACTTAGCCAATATTTCATAACTTATTGTATTTTAGTTTGGTTGACCGTCTGCTCAAGCTTTTGCTTATAACGGCGACCTTCTGCTCTCATTCTTTATACACGCAATGGCTCAACGTACAACTTACTCTTACTGATGTATAAGTAGGTTTGTTCTATATTTTGTATATTGTTTGCATACCTTATGTTCTATTTTATTATCCAATTTTGTTGTAACCGATTTATTTGATTGCAGAAAATAAAGTCTTTGAAATGAAAAAAAAAAAATATTAACTTGTCTTATTATTATATTAACTTGTCTTATTATTATATTAACTTGTCTTACTATTATATTAACTTGTCTTATCTGGTTGTGTTTATCCTTTGGCAGACCCAAGAAGTGGCCAAGGCTCTGAAGGAGATGGACTTCAAGAAAGCATGCGAGCTGAGAGGAAGGTAAAACGAAAAAACCCCAAAAAGTGTCAGCGGAGCACATTCCCAGTGCCACATTAACGGGAAGGCCACAGCTAAATTGCTTTGCAGGATTTGAAATTAAAGGAATCTATTGACAAGCAAATGCCCCAAACCTGAATATTGGGGTGTGCGCTGAACCCAAACCCAAAGATAATGTGTGTCTTAAGCCCGGCGCAGACAGAGCCGACTCGACCCGATCCGACTGGTTTTCAGTCAGGCTAGAGTCAGTTTCGCTCAGTCGGAGCCGATTCAACATGTCGAATCAGCCTTGAGTGACATCCGACTGGCTCTTGACTGGCAAAACCGGAGTCCTGAGGCAATGCATACTGAGTTAATCAGGCTGAAAACCAGTCGGATCGGGTCGAGTCGGCTCTGTCTGCGCCGGGCTTTACATAGTCAACCCAATAATTAAGTTATTACATTTCCAAAGTAATGCATTGAAATGGCAATCAAAATTGATATGAATAAGTTATGTAACATAACTAAACTGCCTTTAGTCTAACCCTTTAAAAATGATATCTTTTTTTATATTCTACGCTCAGGAGCTTCCAAAACAACTTGAAGACCTACCTGACACTGTCCCGTATCAAACCCAAGGACAATGTGTGCAGTCTGGATGGCAAGAACTGCTCGGTATGTAGCATGTGTGTAGTTTAGAAGAACCTTTAACCCCTTGAAGACAATCTGATTTTTGATAAACATGCATTTTTTATTCAGTCAAACCTGTCGATAAAGACCACCAAAGGGAGACCCCCCAAAAATGTGGTCTGTATATTAAGCAGGTGGTCTCTCTAGACCGGTCCATTAAGCTGTAAACTGCTTCCTAGGGAGTCAAGATCAGTGGTCTTTATTGTATGTTCAGAGGTCCTTTATACAGTGTGAGTTAAAAAAAACGAAACCAGACCTAAAAATAGCTTATAAATCTACAATTCTAAACATATAAATGTTGATATTGGTATCATGTTAAAGCTTGGGAAATTGCCTTTAAAATGATATATCATAGATTTTGATCGCTTTACGCTTCACCGAACGCGACCTTATTATCCAAAGTCATGCAAAAACTACCCGTGTCCAAGTTTGCTGTTGTCTTGTTCCATCATGAATGGATGCGTCTGTTTACCGTTTTTTCAACAGAACATTTTCAAGAATATCCTTTGGTGAATCGAAACAAAATATCAGCTGGTTGCCAGTGTTTTTCATGTTTATCAAGGTGGAAGGGGGTCCCCCCACCCTCCTCTTATCAGCAACCCCACTTTTTGGAGGCAGGGGGCCCTGAATAGGACATGTAGGATGAAGTTATCTTTGAAACTCAGACAACAGATGAAACCATTCACAAAACAAGAACGCTGCAAACTTGGACACAGGTAGTTTTTGCATGACTTTGGATAATAAGGTCGCGTTCGATGAAGTGTGAGGTGATCAGAGTAGAGTGGATGATATATCATTTTAATTCAAACATATAAAGAAACTGACCAGAAATATATTGTGATTAAAAGAAGACAAAGAAAATTGGGATTCCAACGCGATTCGAACCCGAGACCTCCAGATTGCTAGACTGGTGCTCTTCCGACTGAGCTATAGAAAACCCTAGACGGTGCTCGTCCCTGAAACCCCTTAATTCTCATATCATTTTAAACGCAATTTCCCAAGCTTTAACATGATGCCAATATCAACAGAAATATGTTTAGAATTGTTGATTTATAAGCTATTAAAGGACCTAAAAAATACAACATACTTTGACACTTATTCCATAGTTGATGACTTGAAACATAGGTCTGCCGAAAAAAAATCCATGAAAATAAACACAGTAGTGATTTAACACTAGTTTCTGATGCCAAATCTCACTTAGCAGCCAGTTTACCCACATTTAGGGTCCGGAATCGGCAGCGTGATCGACATGTGATTGACAATTCATTGGCTTACGTCATGACGCGTCATCTACAGTCCGTTCTTTAGATGACGTCACATTTTGGCGATTTAAAAGGGGCGTTCCCAGGACAATTAGATATTTACTAATTACGCCAAAATTTATTGATTTCATGAGAAATGACTGCAAAATTCTTTTTCTTTGGGAAAAATTACATATAGAGAGCCGAATTGTGAAATGTAGGCCATCTAGACGCTGTAGTTCCTTCAAAGTCCAGTTTCATTTTATTTGACTCGCACTGTATATAGATGATCGCTAGGGCAGGTTTGATTGTAGTTCCAAGACTAATAATTTTTTAGACCAGTCCTGAATTAGTTAACCCATTCAAGACTATTTGATTTCGGTAAAGCACACATTCTCCAAAGACCCCAGTCCGAGTATTTACTGGACCAATCCTACATGGGTGAAAAGACAGTACATGTAGAAATACATTTGTAATCCATGGTTCAGTGGTGGCTGGTATCTTAAACACTGAAACATTTATTCCTACATGTAAATATGGTTTTGAATGAAAGAAATTCCTGATAATAATTTTCAATAATTATTCTCATTTATTTTTGTTCAAATATATTTGTATTTACCCATTCTTGAAACATACCAACTGAACTTTCTCATCCGTCACATCAAATGTGAATTACCATAATAATAATAACTGTTATTTATATAGCGCTATTCCCGTTGGAATCATAGCGCTACGCACGATTATTATTACCCCGGTCAATGGATACACACTGCAATCATTCCTGACACTATTCTTTATTTGTGCAGACTAATCTCAACCTGGCAGTGATGAATGTCGGAGCTCCTGCTGCTGGCATGAATGCGGCTGTGAGGGCGTTTGTCCGCACTTCACTGTTCCAAGGCTACCGAGTGTACATGATCAATGACGGCTTCGAGGGACTCGTTCTGGATAAGGTCAGTGGAATAAAACAATTTTTTTTTGTTTCCGATTTAGATCTAGATTTAGATTTAGTCCTCATTTATTGTCCAAAACTGGACTTTGTTGAAAAAGTTTTTGTTCATTGTTAGTTGTTAGTTGTTTTGATAGGGTTGCTTCTTATAGAGTTTTCTATTTTATGCAAACCCCGAGTAAGACTCGTTCTGGATAAGGTCAGTGGAATAAACAAATGTTCTAGATTTCAATCTAGATTTAGATTTAGTCCTCATTTATTGTCCAAAACTGGACTTTGTTGAAAAAGTTTTTGTTCATTGTTAGTTGTTAGTTGTTTTGATAGGGTTGCTTCTTATAGTTTTCTATTTTATGCAAACCCTGAGTAAGAGTAGTCTCTTCAAACAACAAGAAAGCTTGTCCAAGGCTCGACATAATTAGCATCAACTAATGCCAGTGGTGGCACCATGGGGGCATATGGCATTGTCCCCCCCCCCCCTCCTTGGTCAGACACTTGGCTCCCCTACCCCCAAAGCCCTAGTCAAAGCTTATGAAATCCGGTTGCCACCACTGACAAATTCAAATTGCATAGCGATGAATAACAAATAATTAATTTCAAAAATTATCAATTTAGATAAAATGAGGTCTCCTTATTCTAGGGGATATCTGCAAGCACATACATACATGCATTTGTGAATACATTGTGCTTTGTTTGTTTGTCTGTGTGTTTGTAAGTTTCCTATTACTCTACATCTCTTTGTCCCCCCTCCTCTCTCCTTCCACCCTCTTTTCCCATCTCTATGGCCCGTATTCACAAAGGAGGTTTGTACAAACCATGGTGTAAACCATGGTTTACATCTATGGAATGCCAATTGTAAACTGATGGAGAGAGAATGTAAATTCCTTACTTGTTAACAATGTTGATGGTACACATTCTCTCTCCATCAGTTTACAATTGGCTTTCCATAGATGTAAACCTCGGTTTGAACCATGGTTTGTATAAACCTCCTTTGTGAATACGGGCATATCTCTCTATATCTGTCTCTGACTCCCTGTCCGTGTCTCTCAAATATATTTAACTGAGAAGGTTTTTATTCATACTATTAGCATTCCATAGGCATGACTCATATTGAATGCGAATGTTCTTACAAGATACGTTTTATTGAAGCTTAATGGATGGTATGTAGCTAAAGCAATCATTTTAATGGATAATACTTTAATACATGTACATGTATTTTATTGCCTCGAACGGTTTTTAGTCATTAAAACAGCTTGAAGTTCATGTATTACTTGACAACTATACTCTTCTAAAAACAGCTTAAATCTATAAGTTGAGAAGCTATGCACCATGGAAGTTTTGATTAAATTTATATATCATAAAATACAGAGAGTAAAGCAGCAAAATGTATACTACACTCTTCTGACAACAGCATCAAACAGTTTGAAAGCTCAGAATTCATGGAAGCTTTTTTTTACAATGTACAATGTATGTAATGAATTATGAAACCCTTCTTCAAACTGTAAAATACAGAGAGAACATTAACAAGATTATGGTATTACATAAAGTACCAAAGTGTGATGTCACCGCTATCCATTGCCATCGGTTATGGTTCGAAAGAATGTCAGGCAAGCCTACTGGTTGCTAAGGGGCAATCATCCAACTCCAACCCACTATCAAAAGCCCAAAACAAGGGCAAGCTGTTTAGAACCATTACCATGTTATAACAACAGAATTTGACATCACGACTCCTGTACTCAATAGACTACCAACAAGAAAATATAAAAATAAATGATAATTTCTATTGCCTACCAACAAGAAAAACATTAAATAAATGATAACTTCTCTCCTTATCATCCTCTTGTGTGTGTTGTGATACAGGGAGAGGTAAGAATTTGCTTTCTTGAAGAAAAAACAAGTGGTTAAAATGTGGATCCCATTGGCCTTGTGGCGTGATAATCTCTGCAATTTTCCTTGCATGCAATCTGTATAATTTTTCACCTGCTAAAATCCGGAGTTTTATTTTCCAATATCAATATTTCACTTTCCAAATCCCTTATTTCACTTTTCAAATGACAAGTTTTATTTTTTGCAAATTCCAATATTTATTTCCCCACCTCCAAAATTCCAAGTTTTACTTTCTAAACACCAATTATTATTTTACAATGATTACAAAATTACAAACTCTTCCCAGTTTTTGTATTTATTTTGTATAATATGTATCCCGAACTTTCTCACTTCATGTTTCACCTTCCAACTCCTATGTTTACTTATAGAAATATCAAGTTTCGTTTTGAAATTTCAAAAAGTTTTATTTCCCACATCCCTTTCCAAGTTCACTTTTCTAAGTTCAACTTAGTTCTTATTTCGTTTTACTCCTATTCCTCCAAAATTTCTTGTGCGTTCACCAACAGTCCTCCTCTCTTCCATCGTTCTCTATGTTATTTGATAACATCCTTCATGTCTTCAAGAGAAATGTGCCGTTTTGCCTGAAAATATGTTGATTTGCTTTAATATTAGCTGATTCTGCCCCATGTGCTGCCTGGAAATAGCTGTTTTGATCCAAAATGTTGTGGTTTTTGCCTGAATATTCTTGTTTTCCCAATGCTCAGACAGAATGCAGCCCCAATGCCCCCCCCCCCTCCCCCACCCCCACCCAACTGCCTTGTATCCCTGTGCAGTGGCGTAACATGGTCAGACTGATTGGGGGAGGGGGGGGGGGGCACATCTCATGTACATGAATTCCCTTATGTTTCCTTTTTTTTCCTTCAAATTATTTGGGGGCATGTGCTCCCCATGACCCCCCCCCCCTTTCCCTGCCGTCGCTACACCACTGTCTCTATGACTGGAATGATAATTGGTAAGATTGTCTCACTGTCCCAAGATGGCTGTGTTGCAATGATTGTGTTCATTTGAGCATGACGAAGAGTGGCACAGATGACTTCAATAATCAATTTGCAGCAACCCTTCTATTGATAGAGATCTAAGACTCACATCGGTGGTCCCCATGCAATATATTCTTGTGTCCTCTTGTTCCCAATGAGTGATTTTATTTTATTTTGTCTTTCCATTCGCCTGGGAAGAAGACTGTATCTTTACCTGATATGATTTTCCTCCAAGCATGGATGTTTATTGGCAAAAATATAATTTTATTAGAAATAAAAGTGGATGTGTTGTAGAAATCAAAGTGGTTATAATTGGTATAAGAAGTGGGATCATTGGTATTACCTACTGTGTCTCACCTTTGCATTCTATATGGCGGCCATCTCTTTCAAATGCTGGTTTATTCTAAAAAAAAGGCATTTGTGTTTGATTAAGCACTGTAAAATATACTTTTAAGCATATTGAACTTCCTTTGCTGGGTGTAAGTGAATGATGTGCTTTTGATTCTCTAAAATGTCTTTTCTTTCTGAATAAATGCATATTAGAAATGCAAAACAGCCGAATAAAGAATAAATAACTAGTACCACTCGGTTAACCCTATTCCCATTGGGTTATTTTGGTCAATTGAGTCCATTCAAATCTCGGCAACGAATGGACCGATCGACTTGAAAATTGGCACATACGTAAAACAAGTCAAGAAGAATAAGAATTTGAAAAAGAAAACAAAATTTGGACCATTATTTTTTTTTTTAATAATTAATTAACATTTTGAATATGCAAATTTTTGATGAATTTGGGGGAAAATTAGGATTTTCATCTAAAAATCAAGAGAAATTACAGGTTTTCTGTAAAAATACTTTCAAATGATGTAATTCATCATATCCATGTTTTTTATGGTGATAAAATATATCACTAATTTGCATAAATTATGCAAATATGCAAATTAGTATTCCCGGATTTACCCACATTGTTTTCATATGTATTTTATTGTTTTTATTGTTTGTTTGTTTGTTTTTTTTTTAAAAGAATTTATCTCTGAAGTGTATGAATTAAACTAATAATAATAACTAATAAATAACTAAAGAAATAATCCAAATTATAATTCAATGTAACAATTATAACAGATTTGGAGTTTTCATGGCATCTGATATATGAATTACATAGAAAGTTAGAAACCTGTATAAAAATTGCAGTTTTTTGTGACGGTTGAGCAATTATCGACCTCTAAAATCAGTTCTACACGTCTACATATCAAAACATGCGGGAGACTTGAGAGAAAAAAGTCATGAAGTTTGAACGTGAAATTCCAATCGGTCTAGATGCACGTCGAAAAAAACGACAGGGGGGGGCCAAAATGGCCCCCCCCCCCCCCCCCCCTAATGGGATTAGGGTTAAAGAACTTTTATTTGTATTAATTTTGCCGGTAGATATTATTTTGATTTACATGAAAGTGAACAAAGAAAAAGGGTTTCCCTAGGATTTTAACCTGAGACCTCCCGTCCGGATTGCTAGACAGGTGCTCTATCAACTGCTCAGCTAGAAAACACTTTTCTTTTTATAATATGATCGTGGTCAGAAGCTATTTTCGCTGTTAATTTTCAGTATTTCTGGTCAATTGCCTATATGTTTGAAATAATTATTTTCATTTGACATGGATGGATGGGTATCAAATATTCATTTTTCCTAGGTGAGAACATTTCTTTTGATGGTTTGTCTAAATAGAATTTGTTTTTTAATTATGAAAATTGCTTTGCTTTCAGTCTATGCAGTCATGAAATTGACAGAGATTTATTTTTGTTCCCTATCGCTTACAGTTTATGCAAATTTAATTTAAAGGGACAAGATATTATTTTTGCACTGTGGATTGTTTAAATAATGCAAATTGTTTGTATTTTGTTTCTATTTCAGTTGCCAGGGGTTGAAAGAATGTGTATTTATGTTTGTATGGCACCGTTGACATTGCATTTGATTTGCAGTTGAAGCACAGGGATATCATTTCTGTTAGTTAGGATAGATAAATGGTTGTCGTTATTCTGGAAATGTTATTTTGAATAATCATGCAACGTAAAGAAGACAAAATTACAGACTAGTTTTCCTGGTTGTATACTGCACTTGAATAGAAAAGTAAGCACCATTATGATTGGAAAAAGAATTTGTTTCTGCTATAATGTTTTATTGATACAGCATTGAATAGTTTGTAGTGCCTATGACTTGTTCTGTACATGTTATTTGTTACTGTGATAGATGTTTAGAAGTGTTTTAAGTAGTTCCATAGCTTTTAAATAGTTGCCCCATCCTACCCCTTAAACAAGTAATCAAAAAGTCATACGCACTTTCCCTAATGTTTCAGTGGTGTAGCATGGTCAGACAGATTGGGGGGAGGGGGGGGGGGGGGGGCACACTCTACATGTATTTGTTTCTTTATTTTGTAAAACTCTATGCAAATTTATGGGGGCTCGTTTATGATTTTCAGGGGCTCTTTTTTGCATTTCGGGGGCTTAATCACCCTGAGCTCCTGTGTATGTTTTGTCACTGTAAAGGATGTTCCCCTTATGTTGTTGTTATTGTTTTTATTAAATTATTGGGGGGGGGGGGGGGGTTGTGCCTCCCATGCACATATTCCTCACCCCCCCCCCCCCCCCCCAGGCGCTACGCCACTGTAGAGGGTCAATGTCATTTGGTTCTTAATTAATATTTTCAGATTTTTTTTTTTTTTCATTCGAGGCCCTATACATACATGTATAGCAGTTAAAGTGATCCATATGTGAGATTTTCATAGTGAAAAAAAGAGAAAATCGATGTCTGAGTTTATGCCGATAGTTCACGTAAAGTATCGGAATTTGGATACTATGGATGATTAAGTATCAAAATTTGGATACCCTACGGTCGAAAAGCGTCTATACTAGACGCTTTCAAATTCAATCTTTTATATATCTCCATAATTAGGGACTCGAGACATTTATAATTCAACACCCATTTCATACTTCTGTAACCATACGCCAAACAACAAGGTACCTGTACAAGAGCAGTGTGTAAGCTCCAGGTGATTTTGGTTGAATTTTACAAAGTTAATGGATCACTTTAAGATTACAAGTATCAGCTAACTGTGTGGCCTTGGTTTTGGATGATATTAGATATAAGTACCTGGTAAGTGAGATTTGTTTGCTGTATTGGTGTTCAACTTCAATAATGGGTTAGTATTAAATGATACCTGACGTAGATGTTATACAAATTATGGGATAATGAAAGTGGCAACATGTACATGTAAATTCACTTACATTTTTTTTTCAATTGATATTTTTAAAAGTTTGATTGGTACAGTATTATTTATCCTGACATTTGTTGTTTATTTTTCTGTTAGTTTATTATATGTGTGAATTTATCATGGACATTTTTTTTTTCTTTCTATATGTACATGTATGTTTGTTTATATCTTTCTTTAGATATGTTTGTGTTTTTATCTCTGTGTAATATTGGTTTGTTTGTTATGTTTGTGTATTGTAGGTGCAGCTGACAGGCTGGATGGATGTGAGTGACTGGGTCAGACTGGGAGGGTCTGTGCTGGGTACCAACCGGTAAGACAAACAGTGTCTAGAGTAATTTACAGCTTATACAGGGCTAGAAACATAGGCGTAAGAGGTAGGGGGGGGGGGGGGCTAGGGGGGCTGCAGCCTCACATAGTATAGGTACAGCTGACAGGCTGGATGGATGTCAGTGACTGGGTCAGACTGGGAGGGTCTGTGCTCGGGACCAACCAGTAAGTTAAGCTTTTTTGTCTTATGGTATATCATGGTATGAAGATACTGCAATTGTTCATCTCTTGCATTAATTGCAACAAAAAAATTGCATCAGAGCTGGTGACAAAACGGTAAGACAAACACAAATCTAGAGCTATTATACAGGGCTAGAAACATAGGCCTAAGAGGCGGGGGAGGGGGGGGGTGGCAAGGGGGTGCTAGGGGGGCTGTAGCCTCACAAGTGGTTGGTGCAGCTGACAGGCTGGATGGATGTGAGTGACTGGGACAGACTTGGAAGTTTACTTAGGTGCTGGGGACAAATGGTTCAGTAAAGCCACTCTCTCACAAGTCTCCCACGACTTTCGCTGTCTCACAGAAACTTGTGATCTCCATCAGTGCAACAATTAAAAGTTGTTTGATGTGAGAGGTGTCGGTCCCAAGGACTAAAGCCTGTCTCACATCAAGACACTTTCCCTGTTTGACAGCATGAAACAATTGTGTCATGTGAGAGGTGTCGGTCCCAAGGACTAAAGCCTGTCTCACATCAAGATACTTTCCCTGTTTGACAGCATGAAACAATTGTGTCATGTGAGAGGTGTCGGTCCCAAGGATTGAAGCCTGTCTCACGTGAACACACTTTCCCTGTTTGACAGCATGAAACAAGATGAAACTTCTGATCTCTCTCATTGTAAACAAAAATAAAACTGGTTGGAAGATATATCATTTATGATTAAATGAAAGTGCGTGAAAAATACTCAATATTACCGCACTGCACCCCTCAAGTTTAAATTCACACTAGGCTTTGAGACCCTAATCATGCATAATCTCAAATATGTTTTTATTTCATTGTCTTTTTTGTGTAGAACTACACCCAAGAAGAATATGCTGAGAGTTGTGGAGAAACTCAAGAAATACAACATCCACGGTCTTCTTCTAGTCGGAGGATTTGAGGTAACAACTTATGTAATCAAAAGTTTTTTTTAATGATTTCATACTGTAGTCAAAACTTAATTATTGCGTGAGGTTCTCTTTGGATTGGTTACTTTAAGAATAATGATTTGTGAAGATGTTAGTAAAGAAAAAGAAAGATCACATGATGTTGATAGTGATAGTGATGGTGATGGTGGTGATGCTGGTGGTGATGCTGGTGGTGGTGATGATGAGGATGATTATCATCATGATGACAACAAGAGCGAACAGACATGACAATAAAGATTATGATTATGAATTCAATACTAAAAATGTTGATAATGGTGAGGAGATGTTATTTAATAATAGTTATAATAATAATAAATAATAATAGAATGTTCTCGCAATGTGATTGGTTGAATTCAGTTCACATGAAATTTGTGGAAATGCACCATTGCACGATTTTGACGTCATAATCGTGCAGTGGTACTTTCATGTAGCTCTATTGCACGATTTTGACGTCATAAACGTGCAATGTTACTTTCATGTACATGTAGTTGTTTTGTTCAAGCGCCAGTGCGCATTAAGAAACTAGCGTGCAGAGCTTGCGAGAGCTATGCCAGGGGCGGTAAAGTATAAATTCCCCAAAATATCAAATGAAACACCTAGGTGTTACATAAAACAAATAATGAATGTTTTTTCCATTCATGCAATGGTACGAATATTTTCATTCGGTGAAAGATGGAATGTTCCATTCAACTCGGCACCGCCTCGTTGAATGGAACAACATTCCATCTTTCACCTCATGCAAATATTTGTACCATTGCACTCATAAACATTCATTATTTGTATAATTCTCCTTTTCCTCCAGGCTTACATGAGTGTGTTGCAGATGGCTGCAGCCCCTAAGGACCACCCTGAGTTGTGTATCCTCATGGCAATAAAGATGATAAAGTTAATTAATAATTATGATTTGGACAACTATGGCGATGATGATGGCAATGATGAGGATGACGGTGGTGAAAGTGATGACTAGGATGATGGTAGGTAATGACGATAATCTTGATGATGACGATAATGAGGATGATGATGATGATGACGACATACAGAAATGACAATGGAGATGATGATTAGCATATCAGGATTGAGGATGTTGATGATAGTGATGATGATGATGAAGCAAATATGATTATTATAATTCAATTAAACTAACTCTTTACTTCCAGGCCTACATGAGTGTGTTGCAGATGATTGCAGCCCGTAAGGACCACCCTGAGCTGTGCATCCCTATGGTGGTCATCCCTGCTACCGTTAGCAACGTCCCAGGAACAGACTTCAGTCTGGGGTGCAACACAGCCCTCAATTCAATCGCTGATGTAAGTTATATTTTAAAGAGTTATAAGTATATAGGGGCTCAAATTTTTGATCCTACCACAATCTTTGTCATAATATTGTGGACTAAAATTATGGTAGGCCTTTTGTAGCCATGAATACAATATTGATAAGACAGCAAATATGCCAATATTTGAGACTTTTAAGAAAGTTTATATCAAGAACTTGAAATTTCTTACAAAAATTCTATGTAATGTTTTAAATTCTATTTTGAAAATTTTGCATTGCAAACAACAGCTTTCCATAATCTAACTTCTAATTAAATTTGTTAAGTTAAACATAAATTTTTTGTGAAACATCCCTGTGGCCTTAAATTCTGTATTCTACAGTATGCTGTCAATGTAACAGTAGTGTATTGATCTATTCATTAAACATACGATTCATTCATTGATTCTTCTAGATCTGCGACCGCATCAAGCGGCTCCAAGCGTCGTGTGTTCATCGTGGAGACGATGGGAGGCTATTGCGGTTACCTAGCAACCACGAGTGGACTGGCGGGAGGTGCCGACGCAGCGTACATATTTGAGGAGAACTTCACAATCAAAGATCTAGAGGTGTGACACGCATCTTGACTTCTTTCTCTTTTTTCTTATTTTACCAGTTATAAAATCATGACCATAATCTAAAGTCTAAATAGTTCTATACCTCAAAATGTATTACCATCTACCATAGCGAGGATTTTACTAGGAGGGGAAGAGGGTCAGGGGGCACCAGGGGGGCTTGCATTTTTATGAGGGGACACAGGTTTTTACCAAACCAGCAATGACCCCAAAAAATACCATTTTAGGCCCCAAAATGATTTGATTTTGCCCATTTCTTTCCCCCCCCCCCCAGGCATGAGTATTTGGTGGGGGAGGGGGGGGGGGGGGGGGGAAGGCACAGAACATGTGAGGGGGCAAGTGAACCCCAAGCCCCCTGTCAACTTCCATTATGGGTTGACAAACAACTAATGTTAATGAAAGTAGTATGAAGCTGTGATATTATGAATGCTGGATAACAAGGTGAAAATGCTAGCTATTCCTAATTGTTTGTTGATATTCAATGTTCAATTTTTAGTAATATTTTACTTTTATATAATATTACAAATTATTATGAGATAAATGAGATAAATATTCATAGCATTTTCCATAAAATAAATACATGATACATTTGGTTTATGTAGGCAATGAGTTGAGAAAGCTTATAACATTGTTCTGCTGTGTTTGTCATGGTGTAGCCTAAAATTTATATTTGAGATTATATTCCACATACTAAGAATCTTGCTCTACGATTGGTCAAAAGTTAATCACGTGATGAAACATAGTTTCGCCCATCATTGATGGGAGAAGAAAAGTTTGTTACACTAGACTATCTTGGGTGAAAGTGCGTTGCACTCACAACTATCTTCGGTGAAAGTGCGTTGCACTCACTACTATCTTCAACGCGCGCAGCAGGCAACCACCACCGCGGGGTGATGTGGCGCGAATTACAAATTTAATGTTATCCATTGCGTATACGTACCCATTCACTGTACGTATTGTACACCGTTTGCTATGACTATATTTGCGCGTTTAGAACATTGACTAACTGTTGAGTGTTTCATCATCATTAATTACAATTTTCTTGGAGTTCACAAAGTTTCAATTGGTGTTTTCTGACTTGGAGTTGGAGTTCACTTTCATTTTAGACCTAAGTGCTAGCCTATGGAATTTTCATGGAGTTAATTGGAATAGCATTGTTGGTAAGTGGATCAAAGTCTAGTACCGGTAACTGTTAGAACTAGGCCTAACACTAAAAACAGTTAGATTGTCTTTCTCGTAGACCCTACCAGTGAAATGTTTCCAATGTGGAATATAAAGCAAATAATCGCCTTTTGGTTTCAGGCGATGGCAAACATCACTTCCTCTGTGATCTGAATGTATATACGCTATCTTTCCTCAGCTTCGCTTCGGAAAGATAGCTACATCCAGATCGCCTCGGAAATGATAGTTTGTCCCATCACCTTCACCAACGGTAATTATTTGCTTACTATCTCTTAATTTCTTTATTCTGTCTCAATTCATTACAGCGTGATGTCACTCACCTGGCAGCCAAGATCTCCCACAATGAGTAGAGAGGACTCATTCTCAGGTAGAGTGTACTTGTTTTATTGTCACACAGAGTAAAGAAGACAAATATTAATCAAACCAACAAATTAAACATCTACATCAAAATATTTGTTTTTATGTTCACATGTACCCTCATTGAGAAGGGAATGTGAAATACTTTGTTTGCATTCTTTTGCACGGAACTGTCTCTTGTATGAACAGATATCTTTGGGGATTAAATTGCCACAAGCCCTTCTTTGTTTTCTCTGGCCTACAGATCGAGCACACAAGTCACTGTTACTCAATTTTTCCTTGCATTCCTTAATAATGTATTTGAACAATTAATGCACGACAGGTGTCCTGACCGAAGCCTAAACTTTATGACTTATTTGTTTGTTTGTGAACAGAAATGAGAATGCGAGCACAAACCTTACCACCGAGTTTCTGCAGGAGCTATATGATGACACACGCAGTACCCCGGGGTACCGTTGTACCCCGGTATCCCGCGTTGTGTAGCGCCATCTTGTGTCCACTCGAAGTACCACCGTATTGCGTTGTGCATGCAGTGCAGCGCGCGCTTGTATGCACGCTATACCCCGGTACAGCCCTAAAAAATAAATAAATAATTAAACAAAATGGCGGATTTTCGTTTGGTACCCCAGGGTACCATTTATGTCATCATATGCAGAAGAGGGCAAGCATATTTTTGCTTCACTTAAGATGTTAATACCATCAAAGTAGATGCTTTCAGATTTTTGCCCATAGTCTATAAAGTCTAAAAATCAAAGTCTAAATGCGTTTTACTTCTTTGTCGCTTTCAGGAATGAGAATGCGAGCACAAACTTCACGATGGAGTTCCTGCAGAAGCTGTATGCTGAGGAGGGCAAGCATCTATTCACAACCAGGATCAGCGTACTGGGTCACATGCGATATCACGTTCTTATCCATGGATTAAACGTGCAGTCAAATAAGTATAAATGGATTGTACTTTACCACCACTTCAATAAATGTTCAATTAATTTTCCAGAAATGAGAATGCGAGCACAAACTTCACGACCAGGAGAGAACAAGCATTGTCACCTAAAGCCCTCCCCACACAGAGCAGAGCCGACTCGACCCGATCCGACTGGTTTTCAGTCAGGCTAGAGTCGGTTTCGCTCAGTCGGAGCCGATTCAACATGTTGAATCGGCCTTGAATAATCTCCAACTGGCTCTTGACCGGCAAAACAGGAGTCCTGAGGCAACGTATACTGAGCCAAACCGACTGAAAACCAGTTGGATAGGGTCGAGTCGGCTCTGTGTGCGGAAGGTTTAAAAGCGACTCTCATCCAGTGTTTCTTTATCCTATAATCACTTAAATGGAGTCTTAATACATTGCACCTCCCTGTCACTTAATCAAATGATTGAATTTATTTTTCAGGAATGAGAATGCGAGCACAAACTTCACGACTGAGTTTCTCCAGCAGCTGTATGCTGAGGAGGGCAAGCGTATGTTTGCTTCACTTAAGATAATACCATCAAAGTAGATGCTTTCAGGTTCTTACCCATAGTCTAAAAAGTCTAAAAAATAAAGTCTAAATGCATTTTACTTCTTTGTCACTTTCAGGAATGAGAATGCGAGCACAAACTTCACGACGGAGTTTCTCCAGAAGCTGTATGCTGAGGAGGGCAAGCATCTATTCACAACCAGAATGAACGTACTGGGTCACATGCAACAGGTAATTTCCTTTCTTTGGTTATACTGCTAGTTAATAAACAATGATAATATATATAGTTTTTTTAAATTTTCCCAAATAAGACTTTGACATTTAATAATGCCTACATATTCAGTATCAAGGCATCTATATAATTGGTAAATTGAGGAAGTATTTGGATCAACCATCATCTGAAAAACTTGTCCACGCTTTCATTACATCACATCTTGACTATTGCAATAATCTTCTTGCTGGTTTACCTGACATTGAGATTTCAAGACTTCAGAATCTACAAAATGCGTCTGCCCGAATTATTACTCGTTCTAAACGTCACGACCATATTATCCCTGTCTTGTATAATCTTAATTGGCTACCTGTTCATTTACGCATACATTTTAAAATATTGTTGATAATGTTTAAAGTGGCCAGGCAAACAAACGCATGTTATCTTCTGTTCATCTCTATTAGTGTACACATCAACTATTTATAAACCATTTGACCCAAACATATTTTGTTTATTTTAAAACATGTTAGTAATTATTTTTCTCCATATTGTGAAGCCCCCACTTCTGAAAACCTCTCCAGAGTAGAATTCTATTGTTGACCTGTTGTGACATCATAAGCCATTCACTACTCAGTTACAAAGAAGTTACCTTCACCCAAGCTGAGTGCCTAATCACAATAGCATCACACGGTTGAATAGAATACCAACTCACACACCTTCAATTTCAATAGCTGTTGCTATGTCAGAAGAAAAGCACTGTCTAAGCTATTGCATGGAGGTATGCAGGGCATGCTTTTGTGTGCATGTTCTTTTTGTACTTTCATCTTTTGTTAATCTCATGGTAGCTGACCAGTGATTGACAGATGATGTCACAACAGGTCAACAATATAATTTACTCTGGAGTGTTTTTTAGGAGGTGGGGCTTAGCAACATGAAGAAAAATAAATGATAAAATGTTTAAAAATATACAAAACATATTTAGGTCAAACCATTTACAAATATTGAATGTGTACACTAATACAGATGAACATAAGTCAACATGCATTTGGTTTGCAGGGCCCCTTTAAATGTTCTACAGGCCATGCCCCTAGCTATTTAAGAAACATAATTGTCCCGTATGCACCAATGAGAAGACTCGGTTCTGCCACTCAAAATTTGTTTGTTATACCAAAAGTGCTTTCAAGATCTTATGGTGAAGGGACATTCTCTTTTAATGGACCATATTTATGGAACGCTCTGCCTTACTGGGTCAAGAACGCTCCCTCAATTGACTCATTCAAAAATAATCTTAAAAATCATCTTTTCAAACAACATTATCAGTCATAGCTCAACCACTCTCTATTTCTTTACTTTGTATACTCTAATTTCCATTAAGCGCTATATAAATTTGTCATATTATTATTATTATTATTATCAACATTACAAATCTACACAATACCAACATTATCAATGAACAAAAACAATATTGAGAAACATGATAATCAAACAAAAAGAAATGTCTTCATGGCTTCTTAAATTAATCAATTATGGATATTTGTCTTAAGTTCAAATGCATATCATAAATTTCCTCCATTCAATAGAGGTCTCCTTGATTACTTGGAGCTCTTTTCTACCCAGGAGCCAATTGCATAAAATTTGAGAGCTGCGATTTATCGCATCTTTGCAATTAAATGTAATATGTCCATTATATAAGGACAGTTGCGTTTTATCACAAGTTGTCAGTCAGCAAAAAATGTGTGCTTGATCATTAAATTATGTCATAAAAAGCATCATGAATATGACCTTTATTATTAAGTTATCATTGAAGTATTACTACATTTGCTTGATGATAGTAATACTTAATAAAGTATTTAGTATATTTTATTCTTCTAATGATTCATTCAGGGAGGGAGCCCAACAGTGTTTGACCGTAACATGGGTACCAATCGTAATGATTTTAATGTTATCTTAAAATATAAAATTTGCATTAGGAAATATAAATTTAGACATGATGCCTATTGACTTTTGTATTCACTTAATTTATTAATTGATATATAAAACAACAATATAATTCACTGTCTTTCGTTAGTATTCATGCCTAATTCGTGATACTTTGTTCTTCAGCTTGGGACTTCAAAAGACATTTTAAAAGAATCAATGAATACTTTGATTGCTTCCCCTTAACCAGCCTAACCCAATATCCAATCATTCTACTCTTAATTTTATCCAATATTTTACCACGTCCCGTTTCCCCATAAACCATGCAGTCAGGTGTGCACTTATTTACAAACAATATTGTTCTTAAAAATTTTCTTTGAAAAACTTCAAGTTCATCTATACACTCATAGCCCCAGACCTCAGCACCATATAATAGAACTGGCAAAACTAAATGATCAAATAAATGACATTGTGTATCAACAGATAAATGCAACCTCTTCGCCATACCAACATACTATACATTGCCTTTCTAGCCTGTGTGACCTGTTTAGCAATTGCCTTTTTAAAATTACCATTATAATTAAATGTCACCCCTAAATATACAAAGTCATAAACAACTTCCAGTACTAGTACTCTATCATGTGCTCGTTTTGCGTGTGCACGTGGTCAATTATTTTGACACTTATTGCCTGTCATAGCAATTGATGTGCATATGCATGCAGTGTGTAGCTGAAGCGCGTAGATTCGAGCGGGATCCTAATAAAAACTCGCGGAGTGAAATCGAGGTAGTAAAGTCAACAATCTGGGTAAGTAGTTGTCTCAAATTCACCTGTCAAGTGTTATTCACCACATCGTTTCATACGTGGTTCTGTATTTTTGTATTATACGATTCTAGAGAATTGCTAGGAATGGCTTCAATGTTGCGGGCAAGGTTTCAAGTTCTGAGTTCAGTCAGATCTGCACGAAACGGAGAGCAGCCGCGCCGGGATTGCCGGGGAAGCGTTCAGCGTTCGAAGCCCTCGATCCTGCTGCTGCTGCATGCTACATTAATCCGATCAAGACCATGAAGACAGATGCTGAGATGGGAATCTGAAGTCTTTTGGCATTCCTGGTATATGGTAGACTTAGATCAAATATATGCCCGCTTTAGATGATACCACCTTATCAGTATGTTTATCAATATTCTTGGCAATAAGTCAGGCTAGTTGGATTTCTGTCGGCCTTCATCAGTTATGAGTTAAAAAATAGGAAGTGTATACAACCACACTTGTATGTCTTAAGCTTACGGCCACACTCGTGTGGCTGTATCCGTAGCTCCGTGTATGGGATACAGCCACACTCCATTCGTATACACGGCTCTATGGATACAGCCACACGCCGGCTATTCTTACGGCAGCACAGTGCGTGTATACCGACTTATAGCCATTAATCTGACCTATAGCCACTAATCTGACATATATAGCCACTAAATATACTGACCTATAGCCACTAAATTAGGGTTAGGGTTAGGGTACTTTAGGTTAGGGTAATATATATCCCCCGAAACTAATAAAGACAAAACTTCTTCTGTTCCGCTGCAAATCAAGCCAATCCGCTGTGGCGCAATGGATATGCGTGCTAGTCTGATAATCTAAAGACGCCGTGTATCGGGTTCGATGCTTGGTACATGCCGCCACTTCTTTTGCGTAATCTCGTACTCGATGTTCGATAATATACAAGTCAGAAATTTTTGCTATGCGCATGCGCGAGTGTGGTTGTATCCATACGCGGCTCTATGGATACAGCCACACGAGTGTGGCCGTAAGCTAAACACACACGAGTGTGGCTGTATACACTGCCTAAAAAATAATGGCCTTATTTATTCAAATAGTTAATCGATTTCATTTTTTATTCAGCTCGTGACCACTGGCAAATGCAAATGTGATGATCCAATCATGTTGATGCGTCTGTTGACAGTGTTGATGAGGCTATGCGGAAACGAAAGCAGGTACCCAAGAACTTTGATGAATGGACAAAAGATTAATGATCAATGAGACTAGGAGTAGGACTAGGCACCTTGATTTTCATGATGGGTGAACTAAAGAATAATTCTTCTATTGTTGTATTTCTCTCTTTTCGGATTGAACATGATACTTCTTCTACTTCTTCATCATTACTCAGCACTCGGCAGGTTACATAAGTCAGGATATAATGCTTAGGAAAGAATAAACAAATCAAAACATTAGTTCAAACATGGAACAAATGTAGTCCAAGAAGACTAAAGGTAGAGACATTTACATTAACATTTGGACGTTTTTTTTTAACATGTCATACCTTTAGTCCTAGTCCATAGTGGACACGTTCTGTATGTAGCCACTTATCCACCCCAAAAACCCTCCAATTTGGTTGGAAATATTTCGGCTACTCACCTGAATTTTCACGACTAGGCAGATGTTTACTCTCTTTCTGCAATTGTGCTATCCCAAATACGTTTACAAGTTGTAATTCTGGTAAAATTAACACTTTTCCGAGGTAAACACGCCCGATGTTTGATGACTAAGAATTCCCGTAACATGCTATTCAACGCAATTGCACATGTAGTATTGTATTCGCCGTGTATAGACATTTGCATAACACACGGCTCGCGAATATAATACCGTTGCATGTATAACCTGCACGCGCGCGCACCGTATCCTCTACTGTATAGAGGATACGGCGCGCGCGCGTACAGGTTATACATGCAACGGTATTATATTCGCGAGCCGTGTGTTATGCAAATCGGGGAATACAATATTATTTGCAATTGCGTTGAATAGCATGTTACGGGAATTCTTGGTCATCAAACATCGGGCTGTGTTTACCTCGGAAAAGTGTTAATTTTACCAGAATTACAACTTGTAAACGTATTTGGGACAGCACAATTGCAGAAAGAGAGTAAACATCTGCCTAGTCGTGAAAATTCAGGCGAGTAGCCGAAATATTTCCAACCAAATTGGAGGGTTTTTTGGGTGGATAAGTGGCTACATACAGAACGTGTACACTATGGACTAGGACTAAAGGTATGACATGTTAAGAAAAAACGTCCAAATGTTAATGTAAATGTCTCTACCTTTAGTCTTCTTGGACTAGAACAAATGATTAAAACAAAAGTGTGCTCTCAGCCTAATTGCCAAAGCGGGAAATGCTCCACCGATGGCTGCCAGAGAGTTGGATATCACATCAAACAATGCATGTGATAGACGGAGGAAGGTGAAGTTGTAGCACTTTGATGAAGGGATTAACGATGATCTAGACATCGTGACTGGGAAGAAAGTCACAGAGATTTGCAGAGGTTTATTGTGTCATTATATCATGCTCTCCAGTTGAAATATTGTTGCGCTATGCTGATTATGTCCTTCATTCAGGATACTTGCCAGTGAATGTGAACATTGTTATCATGTTGATTGTCTGTTGTAGACAGAGCTGTGTGGAATCTGAAGGTTGAAGAGTTCTATTGTTGTCTTTATGCCATTCTTTCCAATTGTAAAATTGAGTGGACTTTTCCTTTGCCTAGCTCTTCTTTCAGGTTTGTTCCAACTTCTAAGATTCTTGCCTTGAGCTATCATCATCATGTCGATGCCCGTTTTTGACGGAGCTGTGCGGAACCTTAAAGGAGGTACAAAAGCACTTTGATGAAGTGATAAAAGATGAATTTGGAAATAATAATAATGTTTGCGATTTATATAGCGCCTAATATGATAGATAATCATCTCTAAGCGCTTTACACAACTCATATTGGGAAATTGAAGAGTTTAAATGTTGTTGCGTTTCTATCTTTTCAGGATTGAACCATCATCTTGTTGATCTGCCCTTTGTTGACAGAGCTGTGCTGAACTATTCCATCTTAATGTCATTCTTTCCAATTCAATTGAAATTGTGGACTTTCCATTCTCTTCCCCATTTATTCAGGTTAATTTCATGATTCTAGCCTCAAATTTGAACGAGTAACAACTATCATTCTTGCCTTGAACAATCATCATCATGTCGAAGCCTGTTGTTGACGGAGCTGTGCGGAATCTGAAGAATGTGAATGAGCACATTGATGATGGGATGAAAGCATCTTGACTGTCATGATGGTCGAACTGGAAAATAAGTCGCATAGAAATCAAAAAGTTTTTTTATTGTGTAATTTTCATTCTTTCCATTCTTGTTGCATTTCTCTCTTTTCAGGATTGAGCAATCGTCATCATGTCGATGACTGTTATTGACGGAGCTGTGCGGAATCTGAAGAAGGTGAACGAGCACATTGATGAAGGGATGGAGGACATCTTGACCGTCATGACCAGTCAAGACCAAGGTAACTATAATTCGTAATAAATATGATTCATTTTACATTTATAATGCGCACACATCTGTCAGCAGACACTCATGGCGCTCATTATCCCTGGTCATCTAGGCACTTTAAAACCTGGACAATTATTTTGTGCACCTTCTCAACTTCCTGGGGAACATACTAGCCACCAGCAACCATATTAGCACAACAGTTAATTTCCATCCGACCTATGCACTGGAGACCTGTACCCATTATAATTTGGGTAGAGAGCAGCAATGTAAATGAAATGTTCTTGTCACATTATGTTGATATCTATGTTTTTAATATTGAACTGATTAATGTTTTTAACTGTGATATTGTGAACCTGACACAATTTCCCATTGAGTTGAACCAATAAAATATTGAATTGAATCAAACTTAATTGAAGGGCTTAAATGCTGAGTTTATGGTACTACAAGGTTCTTTTTATAATGAGGTTAGACTGTTTTATAGCCCGGTCACATATCAACGGATTGCGCAAACGGATGTCAAACGGAGAGCTAAATTTTCCATCCGTTCTATACGTTTCTTGTCCGTTCCGTGTCCGGTGATGTACGTTGTTCTATGTTTTGTACATGAAGCCATGGAGACGACTTTCATCACCGGATAATTTAATTTCGCAAATTGTCTATTCGTTGGGCATACGTTTCCGATATCCGTTGATATCTGACTGGGCCATTAACAGTAACAACATTTTCTTATCCTCAGACATGTTTGATGCGGACAATGTGTCAGCGTTGGAGAAAGTAATGCTGGACTATGCCTCCATGGAGAGAACACTGAAGCAGTTCACCAAAGCAGTCAACCAAGTCAAGACTCAGGTAAAGCAGGGATAGAAATTAAACCTGAATTTAAATTGAAGAGATTGGGCATCTTGAGCATGTGAGTGAGGTTTTAGAAACCACATACAAAGAGATTGAGTCTGTTTATTTCTTTGAAGTGAGCAAAGTATTAGATGTAACATTTGACGGTATAACTTCACGGTTTTTCTGCAATTTAATTTCATTGTATTTTAGCCTCATTTAGACTTGGGCGAAGATCGAAAGAACAGGCCCAAATTGACACTCATAGTCAATTCCTTCATGTCTTTCTTTTCTTCTCTCGATTCCACTACAGCTGAATAACGAAACGGGAGCTGATTTTGTTGATGTGAGCGAGGTGTTGGATGCCACGTTTCAAGAGATTCAAGTACTCTTTCTTTGTAAATTTACATTATTTTTTCTTTGGATTCCATCACAGCTGAATAATGAATCAGGAGCAGATTTCTTTGACGTAAGCGAGGTGTTGGATGCGACGTTTGAAGAGATCCAGTCGGGCAATACAGACAAAGAGCTTCTGAACCACATCCGGGTGCAGGAATTTCAGAACAGGCTCCAGGAACTCCAGGCAGAAAGTAAGGACTGCAATTACAATCAATAAGCAGGGTTGGGCTAAATTATGTTTGTCCTTACTTTTGACATTCCTGTATTTCAAAGCTGTAAATTGTTGTTTTCCTGTTTGCCTGATCAGGCAAGTACTTGCAAGAATAATCAAATTGTGTTGGATCAAAACAAAGGAAAGCACATACAGGCTACAAGAACGCCAGACAGAAAGAAAGGACCAGAATAAGAAACTGACCCGAGGGAAAATATAAGGGATATTTTTAACCCTACTTAGCAGTATAAATGTAGCTTTTTATCGTTGAAATTAATGAATTACAATTTTACAAGACGGGTCGTGCGCTATGATATAAGTATCCACCAGTATTATTATTATAATTTTAAGTGAAGTAGAGCTGAAAAAAGAAATAACACAAATTTTCATTTGATGGGAACAATGCAAACATGATTTATTTGTCTACAACAATGTTCAACTGCTAGGAATTTAATCGTATGCACAAAATAACAAAACTTGATACCATTATATTTCATATTAGGTGAAGAATTAGATGAGAAGGCTGATGCATGACCAGTCCTTGAGGTGTGCACAAAGTGTCCATTCTCTTTGAGAACCCTCAAATTTCTATTTTCTTTTATTTTAGCTGTTTATGTCAGGTGAGGAATATCCAGGTGAATATAATCTTTGTGAAGAAGATGAGACAGTCATAAAGTTGTTCTACACTTAGCAGGACATGATATCCAAGTTATTCTTAGAAATTATGGTATTCATCTATTCCTAAAAAAAAAACACTTCATTTTAGGTGAGGAATTGGATGAGGAGGCGGGGACATCTTCGGCCGCTGACCAGTCTTTGGGGGAAGAGGAGTTAGTGATGACCCAGGCTGAGGTGGGCACCAGGTGTCCCTTCACCCAGCGGGAGATGACCAACCCTGTGAGGAACACCATCTGTGGACATCACTATGACCACGCTAGCATCTCAGAGCTTCTCAAGAAGAGGAAGAAGATCAGGTTGGTAATGATGGTGATGATGATTGTTGATGATGATGATGATGATGATGGCAACGGCGACGATGATGATGATGATGATGGCAACGGCGATGATGTTGATGATGGCAACTACGACGATGATGATGAAAATGATGGAGGTGGTGGTGATGATGATGAGGGTGATGTCAGATGATGATGATGATGATGATGATGATGATGATGATGATGATGATGATGATGATGATGTTTGTGATGATGAATGATAGTGATGGTGGTTATGGTGTTGGATGATGTTGGTAATTATGATGGAGGTGGTGGTAGTAGTGAAGGAGTGATGCCAGATGATGATGATGATGAGGATGAAGATGAAAGGTGATTCTTGAAAGAGATGATGTCATTAGAAAGTGAAGAAATGTTATATTGACGACTTTGATGGTGATAGTGATGATAATTACATTATATCTCCCTCGCCTATTTTCTCTCATCCCCTCTCATTCTTTCTCTTTCTCTCTCACAGATGTCCCCTGACAGGCTGCGCCAACCCAAAGCCCATCCAGGAAGACCACCTTGAAGCAGACACAGAGTTCAAGCGCCAGGTCGACAAGCAGAGGAAGCTGAATAGGAGGAGACAGGCAGACACCCTCACGCAGTGATGACCTGGATTGACACCTACATCTTGACCTTTGACCTTTGACCTGAACAGATATATCAGATATGACTTTATCAAATAATTGTAAAGGCTGACACAAGAGTTCAAGCGCCAGGTAGACAGGCAGAGGAGGCTAAATAGAAGGAGACAGGCAGACATCCTCACACAGTGATGACCTGGATTGACCCCTACATCTTGAACTTTGACCTTTGACCTGAACAGATATATCAGATATGACTTTATCAAATAATTGTAAAGGCTGACACAAGAGTTCAAGCGCCAGGTCGACAAGCAGAGGAGGCTAAATAGAAGGAGAAAAGCAGACATCCTCACTCAGTGATGACCTGGATTGACCCCTACATTCTGACCATTGACCTGAACAGATATTCTTGTATAAGATATGACTTAATCAAATAATTGTAAAGGCTGACACAATAATACAAGCAACAACTCGACAAGCAGAGGAGGCTAAATAGAAGGAGACAAGCAGACACCCTCACACAGTGATGACCAGGATTGACCCATACATCTTGTACTTTGACCTTTGACCTTTGACCTGAACAGATATATTAGATATTGTATATACGACTTTATCAAATTATTTAAAGGCTGACATAGAGTTCAAGCACCAGTCAACAAGTAGAGAGGGCTAAATAGAAGGAGATATGCAGACACCCTCATATGGATTGACCCCTACATCTTGTACTTTGAACTTTGACCTGAAAAGATATACAGAAATCATATGACTTTATCAAACGATGTTAAGGCAGACACAGAGTTCAGGTCGCCAGGTCGACAAGCAGAGGAGGCTGAATAGAAGGAAGAAAACAGACACCCTCATGCCAGTGTGAGTCTCAAGCCCTGCTGTATGTATTTCAGCAGAAAAGGGACGATTACAAATTCTGTGAGAAAATATACTTTTTTGTGTGATTTGCCAAAGAAAACGCATCTTCTTCCTATAGTAAGTACTGTATCTAATAACCTTATTGGTAAGATAACTTTAGTTTGGTTTGTTAACTAGAAGCAGCATTTTAACAACATCAATCGGTACGTCACGAAGGTCAAGTCGGGTCACAACGCTGCCGAAGGCTGTAGATGACAGCCACAAATTTTAGAGGTATATATTTGTATTGTGATCAAAATTTAAAATGTTGCTTCTTAGTTTAGTTTGTTATTTATACATGTTGGTATTAGATGTCAAAAGTGTCTGTCAAAGAGAAAGAAATCCTATGGTTTAAGTCAAAACAAATGAAACGCTGGAATTTTTGCTTGTTGTTACTGACAGGATTCAAGTCACTTCTAGTCATATATTTCCTCTAAGGTATCACTAATAATGGAAATAAGCATTGTTTTTTAAACCACAATCAACTGTTTTGACTGACCACTGGAGGCTGCCATGTTTTCCAACGGTACCGGACAAAACGTCATCTGAGCTCATCTGAGCTCATCTGAGCATCCACTAACAAAATTGGGTTATGTAACCGCTGTTGTTGAATTTGCTGCTGTGTCACTGGTTACGTAACCCGCTTTTGTCAGTGCTAGGTCAGATGATGTTTCATGACTGTGGTATGTTTGGCCTCCAGTGTTCAGTCAAAACAGATAATAGTGGTTTTTAAAAACATTGATTATTTTCATAATTAGTGATACCCAAGAGGAAATATATGACTAGAAGTGACTGGAATTGTGCAGTTATCAATAACAAGAAGCGAAAATGCCAGCGTTTGGTTCCCCGTTAAATAATAATAATAATAATATTATACTCGATTTATATAGCGCCTAATATGATTGATAATCATCTCTAAGCGCTTTACAGTGATATTATTACCACGGTCATAGGATACAATGCCAACCCGCACACATTGTGTGCGCCATCTACACTCCCCGGGAGCATTCCTTCCAAGCAGCTCATGGGCATTGAGAAGATCGTTCACATAAAGGCTTTCATCTCCTACCGGGTCCCCATTTATACACCTGGGTAGAGAGCAGCAATGTGGATTAATTGTCTTGCTGAAGGACAAAGATATTATGCTGTTGATTGCTGAGCTCAAGATTCAAGACATCATGTGCCAGGGTCTGAAGAAAATTTGTGTGATAATAAAATAATACCAATATAAAATAGTACATGATGTAAGCAAACGATTGTTGGCAATGTTATACAGGTTACCCGATAAGTTCTAAAACTACTCATCATTTCTTTTCTTTGACAAATTTATATTTCCTTTTGAAATAACCTGATCATTGAAGTAGTAGTCTTTTGATGACATATTGTAGGAGAATTAGGGATATTACAGGAAAGACAAATATTTCACTGTATAGCATTTTCTACTTGAAAAGGAATGTTATGTGGACGTGGTGTGGCAAGATTGATAGAGCTCGCACATTCTAATCGTAAAAATTTGTATTAATGGGGGAACGTTAGGAGGTGAAAGCCCTTATATGAATGATTATCTCAATGCCCATGAGTCGCTGGGAAGTGATGCTCCCCAGGGAGTGGAGATGGTGCACACAATGTGAGCGGGCTGACATTGTATCCTATGACTTCGGTAATAATAGTGTAAAGCGCTGCCTTAGAGATGAGATTGTATCATATAAGGCGCTGTATAAATCAAACCTATTACTTTATTATTACAGTTGAAACTCTTTATAACGAGGAGATTAGAACCCTGTAAATTACCTTGTTATGATCACGTTTAAATGAATATCAAGAGCATTTACCAGTAAAATAACCTTGTTATTAGAGCGTTTTGTTACATTTTGTTACAATAAAAAGTTCGATTGTGAGATTCCGCTGTACATAATTTCAACAATTTGATTGTAGCTCTTTGCCACATTCCTTATTTCTTTGCTTAAAGGGATCAAGTAACATTATCCAAATCCTCAAAACTTACAACTCTAGCCGTTCTCTCATACATTGTTGCATTTGTATTAACAATAGAAGCATGGGACAGGTTTCGGTTTGTTGAATTTCCCTTTCGTTAAAAATATATTTACGATTGAAGTGTTCTGATTTTTAACTATCTTCTGGAAACATAACTGTGTACAAAGTCAGTCCAATGAGTTAGTGAATATTACTTTGTATTTTTGCTCATTACTCGGCCATAGAACATCCATTTAACGTGAAATGTTCACATGATTCTGCAGAGGACATATAAAACCACAAATTACACATTCTACCAACCATTCATCACTTTCTGCACATGCCAGCAAAGTAACTAGTTCCTTTAAAATATGCCTTGAATTTAATGTGTAACTTCTTCTTCTTGCGTATGAGGCAGCACAGCTTCTACGCAACATTACGCAAGTTTTGTAGCCAGTGAACAGTGTTGGGTTCCAAGTTGTTTAAGTCTGGGTTTGGGTGGCCAGGTGGGCGAAGGGTTGGGCACTCTTCTATGCTCGGGTGCTCCACAAGATTGTGCCTTTTAGGAGATATGCAGAACTAAATGTAAATGTTTACACAATCAACTTAACGATGCCATTGCATGTAGTACAGTTTTGCTTGCATGTTGCAACAATAAAGACTTTCATTATACATTATGTAACCCTTTCTATACTTATTTGTTTATGTTGCATATTATATGTGTAGATATCAACTGCTCAGGCGACAGTTTGTGTGATACATAATTACATGTACTACATGTATATGTTTTGGTGTGTGAGTGTGTACTGACCACATGTATGTGCATGTGTCGGTGTTTGTTTTTGTGTGTGCATGTCCGTGTGCGTGCATGTGTTTAAGTGTGTGCGTGCGTACGTGCATGCATGTGTGTGTGTGTGTATGTGTGTGTGTAATGTATGTGTGTGTGTGTGTGTAGGTTCGTGTGTGTTTGTATACTATAGCGGTCTAATCATGAAGGAGATGATTATAGTCATGATCTCTTGAATTTTAGATATCAAATTTCCTTCCAAGGTATGCACCAGATTGCATTATTGCGAGTAAAAAAGTGTAAACGCTCCTTTCCGTCAGAGGCACAGAAATACAATATATAAATGGTCAGAAGGGGGATCCCTCCTTCCACAGCCACTTCTTAAAGGGGCCCTGCAAACCAAATGCATGTTGACTTCTGTTCATCTGTATTAGTGTACACATTCAATATTTATAAACGGTTTGACCTAAATATGTTTTGTATATTTTTAAAAATTTTATCATTTATTTTTCTTCATGTTGCTAAGCCCCACCTAAAAAACCCTCCATGGTAAATTCTATTGTTGACCTGTTGTGACATCATCTGTCAATCACTGGTCAGCTACCATGAGATTAACAAAATATGAAAGTACAAAAAGAACATCCACACAAAAGCATGGCCTGCATACCTCCATGCAATAGCTTAGACAGTGTTTTTTCTTCTGACATAGCAACAGCTATTGAAATTGAAGGTGTGTGAAATTGAAGGTGTGTGAGTTGGTATTCTATTCAACCATGTGATGCTATTGTGATTAGGCACTCAGCTTGGAACAGTAAAGTATTTCAAAATAAATCGGATTATTAGTTTGTTTGTAAATTTGGGGTTGTTTGAATCCGAAATGCTGATATTTTTACCTAAATTTGATGCTCTCAATGCCAAATTTGTTTATTGACCATTACATTGTAGCAGTTATGAACCCAGTATGTTGATCCTGGATTTCATCTGAATGACCTCTCACGACTGCTCTTATTTCTTATTTTTGACACTCGATAATCATATATCACTTTCTCAATAAAAAAATGCTCACCATTCATTCATTTAAAAAACGCATAGTAAAGTCATTCTAACATTAATATATCTTTACATGCAATTTAATCAATATAATTGACACTCACTTATCGTATATCACTTTTCAAACAATGTTCGCCATTCATTCAATGAAAAACACAAACAAAAAATAATTAAATGAATTCTTAATGCCATTTATTCAGAAAAAAACATTGGCAACATATGTACAACTGTCAACAAAAACCCTGCCATATCTATGAAGTTGGCTTTTACATTTGGTACAGAGATGAATGAATAATACTCGTCATATAATACACGGATGAATCAGATATTGGGAGTATATAATTATACTCGATGTACATGTATATATTTACTCGTCATATAATACACGGATGAATCAGATATTGGGAGTGTATATACTCGATGTACATGTATATATTTACTCGTTATATAATACACGGATGAATCAGATATTTCGAGTATATATACTCGATGTACATGTATATATTTACTCGTCTTATCGTACATGGATGAATCAGATATTTCGAGTATATATACTCGATATACATGTATATATTTACTCGTTATATAATACACGGATGAATCAGATATTTCGAGTATATATACTCGATGTACATGTATATATTTACTCGTCACCCAATTAGTCAGGTTCACTATGTCGAAATTTTAGCTTTCGTAAACTTTTTTGGGGGATTTGTAAACCTATACATTTTTGGAATCTGTATAGTATAAGAAGTCAGAAAACCAATGTTTACAATTTGCCGGAAGCATTTATGGCGGCCATCTTGGATTTTCAAAATGGCCGCCATAACAATAGGTGTTTCTCATTATCTCAGCTTCCAGGTGGCCTAGAGTAATGATTTGAACGACTACACATATGTTTTCATGGATGGGGAAGACAATAGGACAATGTTAAATAAGATCAACACAACCACAAAGCGGCCATCTTGGATTTTCAAAATGGCCGCCTTGAAAATCAGTGTTATTCAATATTTCAGCATTCAAGTGGCTTAGAGTCATGATTTTAATGGCTAAACATATGTTTTCAGGGATGGGGAAGACAGTGGTATAATGTAAAATAAGATAAACATAACCACAAAGCGGCCATCTTGGATTTTCAAAATGGCCGCCTTGAAAATCAGTGTTATTCAATATTTCAGCATTCAAGTGGCTTAGAGTCATGATTTTAACGGCTAAACATATGTTTTCAGGGATGGGGAAGACAGTGGTACAATGTAAAATAAGATAAACATAACCACAAAGCGGCCATCTTGGATTTCAAAATGGCCGCCTTGAAAATCAGTGTTATTCAATATTTCAGCATTCAAGTCGCTTAGAGTCATGATTTTAATGGCTAAACATTCATATTCAGGGATGAGGAAACTGGTGGTACATTGTAAAATAATGGCCGCTTTGAAAATCTCTGTTTCTCAATATCTCAGCATCCAATAGACTTAGAGTCATTATTTCCACGGCTAAAAATACATTTTCGCACATGAGGAAGCCAGTGGTATAAAGTAAAAAAAGCTTTCATAAAAATATAGCAGTTTATCTTGTTTATCCATATTATAATGTTTGTTAATAATGGCTCGGCACTTTTATGTGTAGCAAGTCATAACTTTATTATGTCTAGGCCACTTCTTGGACAAATTTATAGCAAAATCTTTGCATGTCATAATCATCATCATGATCATTACTATCACTGGTCGGCAACATGTCATTCCGAGAGTCCTCGTCATTCTAGCACTGAGTTCATGCTGAACTATGCATGGTAAATTATTGGTCCTACAATAGCATCAATGTTGAACAGTCTTCTCTGCACTGGCATCTCACCATCTCGATGATGGATTTGAAGGTTGGGAGGACCGGATTTACCTGATCAGCGCAGATGTGTCCTTGTAGAGGTCATGCTGCAGTGGATCCAGGAACGGCTGCTGAGCAAGGCTTTCTTGACCTCATAATGTGGCCCGGATCTGGACTCAGTGAATGTGCTGCTTGGAACAACTCGGGGATGCAATATCGATGCCCTTTAGTGCGTATGCAGTACATACGAATGTAGAAAGTGATGACAGCCGATCTTCAGTGACTTCAGCGGCATCTAAAAGCAACTACAGTGCATTGATGACTTCTCCACCTGTTGAGGTAGACTTGCAGCTTGGTTGCCTTGCCCATGCAATAGAACCGTCCTGTGTTGCCTGCCCCTGTGATTGCGTGATAGGCTAGAATAGCATTTGCATTTTTGGACCTAGAGCTGCCTATATTGGCTGTACTTGGACTACGCCGGAAGGCATCGACATGGAAGGATTTCTCAGCAAAGGAAAAGTGCCATGACCAGCACCAGAACATCAGAGTATGGAATGAAAACCACCAATTCTGCCTCAGGCAGGCTTATCTTTGATGCCTGTATTGTGGATCATCAGTGTATCCGCCTCTTCGTGATCATTGTCCTCGATTTGCATCTCGCTGTTGCTCCTAATACGCCCTGTGGCAGATGCAATATCCAGCTTTGACGAGCCCTGGTCATGTTGGTTGTTAAAAAATTAAGAGTTAAAGACCTTCCCTTGCCAATGTTGGCAAGGCGGCGCCTATCTCCGATTCATTAGCCCTATGCCACACGTCTACAAAATGTAGCGAAAGCTACAGAAGGGGCCGGCCAGTCCTCTGGTAAATTGTGTGATTAAAATTCCCTTCTCCATTATATAGATGCCGAGCGCCTGGCTAGAAGGCAGAAGGTACCATTTTGGTATGACCCTGTCTGGGATCGAACCCGGGACCTCCCGTGCACGAGGCGGACATTCCAACCGCTGATCCACCATGCTCGGTCATGTTGGTTGTACTCCAGTGTTTTTGCTGTCAGATACGCAGTAGGATCAGTCTTCGCTTTGTCGTGGGAAAAGAAACGGGTCATAATTGGAATGTGATATGTTGTTGTCATCTCTGATATATGATATTGGATCGGAAAATCTCCTTGTCTCTGATTCTCCCTTGTGGTATTCTTCAGTGAATCAGGCTTGTTTGTTTCATACACCAGCAGTGACCAGAATGATCTTATCAGAGAGATTAGTCTGGTAGTGACAGTCAATTACCTCAATGAATGCTTCAATACTATACTGTGTGATTAATGATTATATCATTCTGGTGTTGGAGACATACAAAGCTGATTTCCTGAAGAATACCACAAGTGAGAAACAGAGTCAATGGAAGGATCTGATCCATTATCAGACCAGAGATGACACCAACATCAATCACATCCCAATTAGCCGGTTCCTTTCCCCTTTCAGAACGAAGGCTGACCTGACTGAGTATTTTGCAGCAAAAACACTGGAGTAAAACCAAGGCTCGTCAACGCTGATTATCGCATCTGCCACAGGACAAACTAGGAGCAACAGCGAGCTGAAAAGCGAGGACAACAATCATGAAGAGGCGGATACACTGCTCATACACAATGCCGCGCTGATTTCAAAGAGTAACCCACCTGATGCAGAGTCGGTCATAGCACACTATGACCTTCTGCTGAGAAATGGCGTCCGGAGTGGTCTCAGTGCAGCCAATATAGACAGCTTTAGGTTCAGAAAGAGCAAAGGCTTTACCAGCCTTCCATGCATTCAAGGGGGAAGACAACACGGGACGGTTCTATCACATGGGCAAGGCAACCTGCATAATGCAAGTCTACCTCAAAGCAGGCGGATATGTCAGGATTGCATCTCAAGCAGCACATCCAACGATTCCAGATCCATGCCACATTATGGGGCCAGGCAGGTATTGCTCTGCACCAGTTCCGGGATCCACTGCAGCATGGCTACTACAATGACACAGCAGGTTCGCACTTCTTCGCGCTTGTCGCATTATTTTGCACTTGTTCGCGCTAATTAGTAGGACCCAAGCAGACTGTTCCAAAATATTGATGCTCGTGTAGGTCCAATAATGTATCATGCATAGACCTCTGCCAGTGTAGAATGACGAGGACTGTAGGAATAATATGTTGTCGACCAGTGACAGTGACGAGGATGATGAAATGCAAAGACTCTGCATAAATATGTCAATAACTATCTAGACATGCTAGAGGTGTTACGTGCTACACATTGAAGTTCTGAACCATTAAGAACATCTGTTATAATGAAACTAACATTATAATCTATATCATGTTAAGCTTACTTTACTTTAAACCACTGGCTTTCTTCATCTTGAAAATGTATGTTTACCAATTAAAATCATGACTCTAAGCCACTTGGATGCTGAAATAGTGAGCAAAAAACGTATTTTCAAGGTGGACATTTTGAAAATCCAAGATGCCACTTTTGGGTAATGTTGAGATTCATTTACTTTGTAGCATGCACTGGTTTCCTCATCCCTGAAAATGTATGTTTAGCCGTTAAAATCATGACTTTAAGCCACTTGCATGCCGAAATAGTGTAACAAAACGCATTTTCGTGGCCATTTTGAAAATCCAAGATGGCCGCTGTGTGGTTGTGTGTAGCTTACGGTATTTTAATTCATACCACTGGCTTCCAAATCCCTGAAAATGTATGTTTAGCCATTAAAATCATGACTCTAGTCCACTTAGATGCTGAGATATTGAAAAACACTGATTTTAAAGTTGGCCATTTTGAAAATCCAAGATGGCCGCTTTGTGGAACCTTATGTTTGACTAATTTTACATTGTACCACTGGCCTCCTAGTCCCTGAGAATGGATGTTTAGCCGTTAAAATCATGACTCTAGGCCACATGAATGCTGAAATATTGAAAAACACTGATTTTCAAGGCGGCCATTTTGAAAATCAAAGATGGCCCTTTTTGGTTATGTTTATCTTATTTTACATTGTACCACTGTCTTCCCAATCCATGAAAACATATGTTTAGCCATTAAAATCATTACTCTAGGCCACCTGGAAGCTGAGATAATGAGAAACACCTATTGTTATGGCGGCCATTTTGAAAATCCAAGATGGCCGCCATAAATGCTTGCGGCAAATTGTAAACATTGGTTTTCTGACTTCTTATACTATACAGATTCCAAAAATGTATAGGTTTACAAATCCCCCAACAAAGTTTACAACTTTACATAGTGAACCTGACTAAATGGGTGAAAGTAACTTCTTTGTAACTGAGTAGTGAATGGCTGATGATGTCACAACAGGTCAACAATATAATTTTACTCTGGAGAGGTTTTCAGAAGTGGGGGCTTCACTTATGGAGAAACATAATTACTAAATGTTTTAAAATAAACAAAATATGTTTGGGTCAAATGGTTTACAAATAGTTGATGTGTACACTAATAGAGATGAACAGAAGATAACATGCATTTAGTTTGTCCGGCCACTTTAAAGCAGATCTACGCAACTGAAAGATAGAATGTTATTGATAAAGTTATATATTCAGCGCTAGTTTTCGGTTCATAGCACAAATAGTTAACTGTGACTGACTGGCCAGTTTCTCTTTATCACCGAGTGTGTATCACTGATGCATGCCAATTCTGACACGACATTATGCACAGCAGTAAAGGTTCCCTGACATGCCACCTATCCAAACATGAAATAGGGTAAAAGTTTGGTGTTGTTTCTCTCTTTGTTTCTCTTTTTAATTTTAAATTTAAATTTTTAGTTACATTTCTCTGTTTTTTTTTAAATTTGTTTTTTCAACCATGTGTATTATCCCAGTTGGGTATTCATGTACCCACTGAGTGGGTTGATGTGAGGGTTACAGTCCGTTATTCCGAAGGTTCGTTATTCCGAAGGTTCAGTTATTCGGAAGGTTTGTTATTCCGAAGGTTCGTTATTCCGAAGGTTCGTTGATCCGAAAATAAAATCGGGTTCGTTATTCCGAAGGTTCGTTAGTCCTAAAATGATATAGGGTTCGTTAATCCGAAAATTAAATAAATACGACGTAGAAAAGAATTGAGTTGATTTGATTTTGAGCAGTGTGGACTTGGGAAAGGGGATCAATCTTACTCTAATTGCCGTGGCTGCATGGGGGGGGGGGGGGGGGAGAAGGGGAGGGGGGCAAAGAGTGGCTTTACAATTCTAGTCAAATTGTATTTTCTTTTTCTTTGTAAAACAGTGCAATAAGAATGAGAGATATATATTTATATCTTTCTCATGTAAAAAAAGGAAATAAAACCAAAATCAATTTGATATAATTATAATTATGTCATAAAGTTAGATTTTGCTGCTTGATATCAGTCCAAAATCACATTTTATTTGTCTGGAATGTATGTATTTCATCATAAATAGCAACTAAGGGCAGGGGGGGAGGAGGGGGGGGGGGGGGGTGCTATTTTGAATCTCCCCCCCCCCCCCCCCTCCCCTTGGGCTGCCAAGTGAAACCGCACCCGATGTGAGATAGATTGAAAAGGTAAGGGAGTAACTTGTGCCAAAACAACAACTACATGTATCTTCATTTTGATCATGTTGATGAGAGAGGGGTTCGCAAATATTACCACAGAGGGGATACCAGTGCGCCATGATTCAGTTGTCAGAGTACATCCCTTGGCTTGATGATGCCTACCTACATTTCCAGCAGACACAGACGTTCTTGGCGGTGTGATGGTAATTATGATATATTCCCTACTAACGTCCCGAGCATGGTGGCTTAGCGGTTACAGTGTCCGCCTCATGCACGGGAGGTCCCGGGTTCGAACCCAGACCGGGTCATACCAAAGACTTTAAAAATGGTACCCTCTGCCTTCTAGCCAGGCACTCGGCATTTATAGAATGGAGAAGGTAAAGTTAATCACACGAGTTACCAGGGGACTGGATCCCTTCTGTAACTTTCGCTACATTTACTAGACGTGTGGCCTAGGGCTAATGAAACGGAGATAGATATGCTTGGGCCTGTCCATATGGGCTAAACTCTATAGATGGGGACGAAGTCTGCAGTCACCGGGAGCTATGAAAACACCAATATATGGTTGGCCGAAAGACGAAATTATGTAGGCAAACTATTTTTTTTTTAATACCAAATATACTCATTGCGGATATATAATCGGAAATAATATCGCTAGTGATATTCGTTTGTCTCGCAATGTATGGTCAACAAGGAATCTAAAAGATCACGACATTTCGTGCGCCGCTGCAACACTTCGTCAGGTGTGATAGAATATGACTGTAAACAAGCGTGCGTTATACTGTACGGTTTTATACTATACTGTACGTCGTGATCTTTTAGATTCTTTGTTGACCATACATTGCGAGACGAACGAATATCACTAGCGATAATATTTCCGATTTTTTTTTTGTCAGTCGAATCTTATTAAGAACATTTTCTTGCAAAAAAGGATTCTGGCATAATCTAATTTACGAGCATTCATGTAATGATTGTGCTTGTCAGGTTTGGGAAAACGAAGGATGATATTCTATGAAAAGATGACAGCCAAAGTACCCAACGTTTACTTTTAACTGTAATTTCGTTCTTACTGCCGATCAGTTAATCAACCCATATTTCAAGTAAAAGCACACATTATATTGCAAGAACACTATAGTTCCCTTTGTAGTTACATTTTTTTACCCATTTCTTTGTAATTGTTTTTGTCTAGGTAGTCGGGCCCCGGTACGACAATCAGGGGTTTATGTGCATACATATAAATACTTAATCCCTTCAAAATACACACATCTTATACAATGTCGATATAGTTTGCTTCATATCATTTATTTCATGCACATAAAATATAATTTGTGGACACAGTAAGCTTGCAATGCTTATAAAAACTTCAAAACTCTGAGACCCAGACACAAATACAAATTATACTTATTTTGAAAAGTAGAATTTATTTGTAATGAGTAATGACCCTACATACCATGTATTTACTGAGTTTACATAAGTACGTTTATAACAACGTTGTGATGAAAAGTGATATTTTCAGATCATGGCTATACCAAGGAGGTTTACGTTTTATCGCGTTATTTCATCTTAACTCTACTTATGGAAGGCAGTATTTAATTTAATTTCTTATATAAATGTCATGTAAAAATTTGACTGTCGTTGTGCTAGTTCTATTTTTACTTTTTCTTTATGTTTTAATGTGACTTAATTCATCTATGCAACCTACACATCTGTTAGTGTCTAACAACATTAGTTTACAAACACTTACTACTAATGAATGATTCATTATGACAATATAACAATATCTTATTGCGGAAGCATAATATCGAGTTATATTATATGACCTATATAGATACTGATGTGCGATTGGTCAAAATGCTGTCACGTGACCATCGCTACAAGGATGAGAAGCGTTATATTTTCATTCGTGACGTAAATTACGTCATACCTCTGAATATAACGCCGTTATATCCAGAGGTATGACGTAACAATAGGTATGACAATGAACAATTTTGCGCGTATTAGCATCCTGGTACGCGCAGCGTTGTCAAGCTTTCTACGGAGATTGCGCGATCCGAAAGTAACTTGAAAGGAAGGTCGAATAAAGGAGCATTTTGCGCAGCATTTCGAGAACAACACGTCTCTTCTACTGGAAGGAGTTCGATTTAATTTTATGATTTTCCCTTGTCCATAATTTTATTTCAACACCAAATTTCTATTTATCTTGATTTCTATCTATATAGGTCATCATAATATAACAGATATTGACTTTTTCCTTCGGGAACCATATAACATTTCATTTCCCTTGGGGAGTTATATTTATGTCTCGGAATACAATATTCTTCCTCAGAATATAATATAATGTCCCTCGACAAAAATATAACTTCCCTCGAGGATCTCAAATGTTATATTGCCCGATCTAGACAGTCAATATCTGTATAATATTTTTGGAAACGCCTCATAAAAAGGAAATATGATTTCTTTTTTAAGAATTGGAAAAAATTGCTTTGAAAATAATTGAGCAATAAAATGTTCGAAATTAGATAAGCGGATAAAGCTCCGATTCAATTCGACCTCAAGCCCAATCTCTGTGGCGCGCATGGCACTTTCAACTTATATGTTTACATTTAACGATATACATTTAACGATATCAATGTTCATATTTTACCATACAAACCCTTTTCTACACTATTTCAACAATATTGACCAATCAGTTTGGCAATTATATATACTTTCCGTATCTTTTCCAATGCTGCTTTTTCGCTACCTGGATTTCTGGTTACAGTATAACATAATATGTACACACACAAATATGTTTTCTTGTCAATAAGAAAGAAATATGCCTATAAGTAAATGAAAAAGCACTAGTACAGTAACATTATTTTCCTGTTTTCATTGTCATGTATTCTTATTTCCAAGTTACAAAGTAAATCGAGAATGATGTTAACACTCTAAGTTAGGTACATTGTAATTGAGTATACGATAGCGTCATTTTCATTTTTTCAAGTTGGAGTTCATTTTATTGTCCAAATAATAATATTCGTTTCGTTACACGAAATTGTACATGGGAAATACAAAGTACATACTCTTTTTTTTTATTTTAATAAAATAGAAACAAAACTGCTGATAACTGCTTATCCTCTATAAACAGATAAAGACAAATATAATCAAAGGTAAGTCAAAACGTGCTGAGATTTCAAATATAACATATCCTTTGTCACACTGTCTGCCCAATCATCACTCATTCCCTAGCTTCCAAGCTTCACACTTGATTCCCTATTTGTGTCCAGACCTGCCCACATTAGCGCACTTCTTCTGTTCATGTACACTGCAGACTGCTCCTGCATGTCTAACCTCTTTTACATGTTTTACTCTTGTTTACTCTAGCCGGTACCTGTTCTAACCCTCACTCTGCTTGTGTTATACTTACAGTTCCACGTTTTTACTGGTCGTTAGCCTCAACAAAGTATTTCCCAGATCAGCGAAAGCTAGATATTCAATTCAACAACTACACAAGAGCAAAGCATAACTCTATAAAATATTCTAAACACAGAAAGGGAAGTGCTTATCTATTGGCTTAACAGCGTGTCCGGACTACTACCCCCTGGACAACCACCCCCCGGACGATTACCCCCCGGACAACTACCCCCCTAGGACAATTACCCCCCGGACAACTACCACCCGGACAATTACCCCCCTAGGACAATTACCCCCCAAGACAATTACCCCCCAAGACAACTACCCCCCCAAGACAATTACCCCCCAAGACAATTACCCCCCAAGACAATTACCCCCCAGGACAATTACCCCCCAAGACAACTACCCCCCAAGACAACTACCCCCCGGACAATTACCCCCCGGACAACTACCCCCCGGACAACTACCCCCCGGACAATCACCCCCCGGACTACTACCCCCCGGACAACTACCCCCCGGACAACTACCCCCCGGACTACTACCCCCCGGACTACTACCCCCCGGAGTACTACCCCCCGGACAACTACCCCCCAGACAACTACCCCCCGGACAATTACCCCCCGGACAACTACCCCCTGGACAACTATCCCCCAAGACAACTACCTCCAAAACACTACCCCCCCCCCCCCCCCCGGAAAATTACCCCCAAGATAATTACCCCCCGGTCGACTACCCCCTGGACAATATTTCATTTCATTTTATTTCCAATAATATAAAAACATCAAAATTACAAAGTATTCGAGTACAAAATTAATATTGCATTGTAACATAGATATGACGGAGTAAAATCAAAAATATATATTGTAGAATGATCAATAAAACTGGAAATATGGGAAGTCGGCAAAGCAAAAGCTTGAAGGAAGGACAATTACCCCCTGGACAATTAAACTCCAAGACAATTAAACTCCAAGATAATTACCCCCAAGACAATTACCCCAAGTCATCTTCCCTTAAGACCAGTGGCGTAGCGAGGGTCAACAGATGGGGGGGGGGGGGGGGGGCACAACTGCGAGGTAGTGGAGCGATTTGGTGCATACCCTAGACAGTAATATTATATACGTAGTTCAAGCTTTGGAATCAAACATACATAAAGTATGCATATTAAAAAGTGGGAGGGACAATCACCTCCACTTTCAAAAGGCATGCCCCCCCCCCCCCCTTCCCGTCCTTCGAGTGCATTGTGTGCATTCAATTTCGCCAATTTTGTTACCGAAGTTGTATTTAGTAGTTCAAAATCATTTTTTAGCATTAGAATTCAATATATTGATCATTCGGATTTCGGAAACATTTTGTTTGCATTCGATTTAAAACGTATTTCGATTTCGAGTAAATTTAGTGGGGGCTCTTAGTTCAATATATGAGACCAAGTGTGCACTTCTGGACAAAAGCATGAATTTTGGCACACAGATAGTGTAGATCTTCCTCTTCAAGAAATTTGATGGAAGCAATTTTGCACGGCCCATTCATGGCCGCCATCTTGAATTTCAAAATGGCCGCCATCTGGCACCTGTTTTCATCAATATCTCAGCAACTAAAACAGCTAGAGAGTTATATTCAGTGGCTATACCCACATAATGGGGGCCAACGAATCACCTGAATCGAATGTCAAGACCTAAAATGGCCGCCATCTTGAATTTCAAAATGGCCGCCATCTGGCACATGTTTTCATCAATATCTCAGCAACTAAAACAGCTAGAGAGTGATTGTCAGTGGCTACACCCACATAATGGGGGCCAACGAATCACCTGAATCGTATGTCAAGACCTAAACTGGCCGCCATCTTGAATTTCAAAATGGCCGCCATCTGGCACCTGTTTTAATCAATATCTCAGCAACTAAAACAGCGAGAGAGTTATTTTCAGTGGCTATACCCACATGATGGGGGCCAACAAATCACCTGAATCGAATATCAAGACTTCAAATGGCAGCCATCTTGAATTTCAAGATGACCACCATGGGAAGCCTATATTTAACCCCATCTCAGAAACTAAAGCAATGACGGAGTTCATTTCAACTGATATGCCTATCTGGTTGTGGTAAATTTGTAACAATCTACCAATATATGGTTGGACGCAATTATGCACTTCCCATTTATCTCCTTTATCTCAGAAACTAAAACAGCCAACGCATTAATTTTAGCGGCTATACCCACTTATTTGGGTCCAACAAATCACCTGAATCCACATCAAAGGCGTCAAATGGCAGCCATCTTGAATTTCAAGATGGCAGCCATGGGGATTAGCATATTTAACTCTTTATATCAGAAACTAAAACGGTACAAAGTTGTTTCCAGTTGCTATGCCTTTTTGCTGGGGCCAACGACTTGTCTGTCTTTGAAAGGAACATGAGGTTGAAAGCCAATGGGCAAGACCCATTTTGGCCACCATCTTGAATTCATAACGGCTGACATCTGGAACCTATTTTGCGTGTATTTCAGAAACTAAAATGGCTGGAGAGTTCTTTTTAGTGGCTTTAAACACATTTTCGGGGTCAACAGGTCACCTGGATTGACTTAAAAGACTTGAATTGCTTCCAACCACTGTGGGTGCATCTGACTTAGGTCTTTCAAATGTACTCCATGTTATTTATTGCGTACACCAGACTGCACTCTGCTGTGTTTTTGGTCTCGCAGATTTGAATCAAATCTATATCTGACGGGTCATGGCGGCCATATCAAACTTCAAGATGGCCCAGCCATTTCAGAAATGGTTGGGCCATCCTGAAGTTTGATATGGCCGCCATGACCCGGCAGATATAGATTTTATTCAAATCTGCGAGACTAAAAAAACAGCAGATTGCAGTCTGGTGTACGCAATAAATAACATGGAGTACATTTGAAAGACCTAAGTCAGATGCACCCACAGTGGTTGGAAGCAATTTAGCGAGTGCCATTTTCGCCTCCATCTTCAATTTCAAAATGGTCACCACCTGAAATCTTTTTTCACTTCAAAATTTTGACATTCCCATATATTTTGTACATATAGCACACTCAGTTCCTGTATTAATTTTAAGCAAGGGGTTCATATTTCAGAAACAATAACATCTGGATAATAATGTCAGAGGTTATGCCGTCATTGTTGGCGCCATTAATGACCTAGATCGACTATATAGATGTCTTCAAAAGACAGTCATCGTAAATTTCAAGATGGCCAACCTGGGAACTGTTTTCAGCTCTAGCTCTTTCTGAAAGATCACACTGCAACACAGTTGATTTGAGTGGTTATACTTAATATTTATGTCACTAAATGGTAGCCATCTTGTGAATCATTGTATTGATTGAATTCTTGCTTCGGTGTTCCACGAATATGGTTTTGAGAGACAGCTCCGTATCTCCTTTATGATGTGATTGCTTGCAAACATCCTTTTTTTGTAGTTTGTCCGTGCTAAGGAATCATATACACCCCCATTCATGCTCCTTTTCTCAGTCGTGTCGTTATGAGCTGCTAAATTTGGTGTAATGTTCTTGACGGCTTGTAATACACTTTGATGCCAAATTCCTTCAAAGAGCTTTTAAGGCATCCTTGATGTAGGGTAGAACGATATGTCCTTTTAAGTGTGGGTTTATCTAGTCGGCTTTGGCCCATTTTAAAAGCCCATTTAGATTAGTCAAGGGATTGATATGGATCGGAATGAACAGTGTAATGGATCACTCCTAAAGTTCACAGGGGTGACTGGAGGTGAAAATATTATATAAACCAACTGTGTGAATTTTCTCCGATAAATCTTCCAGCCCACATGTCCTCTTTCTCCTCGATAGAGAACACTAAGTCCAGATAAATGGAGTTCAAGTGATTAATTAACTCCCGCGCGAGTTATTTCTTGAATTTGGTGTTGAGTGTCATGCCGCTATGTGAATCTGCTTCCAGGAGTTGGACAATATAATTCAGACATGCTGGTCTTATAAATACTCATAATTGTGTCCTCAAGTGTTGATTTGTCTATGGGAACTAAAGTAGGTAATGTACGTAAAGTCGCGTCATAATGATCGAAGCTCTCGTCTTCCACGTGTCCACTCTCGATAGCTTCTATACGCCTAATCGAGAGTTAGCTACGTGGTGACATGTCTGTTACACAAGAGGAGATATAATAGGATAGGTCTGGACCAGTTTGTCTGTGAGCCAGGTTTCTAACCCCTGAAAGAACATGTACACATACAGGGTCCACATACATTGGCTAAAAGGGATCTTTTACCAACAAAAGCAATAATATTCCCTCTCACTCCCATCCTATGAAATTTGTAAATGAAACACTTGAAAAAATAAACATTGACAATGCACCGAAACTACCAATTTTGTGGTATTGTTACATGGATGACACTCATCCTAAACTCAAGAAACAATTTGTGCAGGAGTACACTTTTAGTTCCCTAACGAAGGGAAGGATAAGTCCTTAGTGTGCCCTGACACTTGTATATAGTCATGATAGTGATCGAACTTGATTGTAGCCTGAACGTTAAGATTTATCGGAAAGCAATTCTCACTGTCCAATGTCTCATTTCACCTTTAATTACCTATTTGAACAAACATTATGAGTGACTGTTACTTTGTTCTATTATTGTAATCACCAATCCCTTGGCAGTCAAGATGATAACATATAACTAGTCTATATTATGTGTGTTGCAACTATATTTGGGATTAAAAAGATACAGAAGGATCACCACACTAAGAGGAACACGCAATGCTCAACATGACACTCATCCGACCTGATATTAGGAGTCTCAGATGCAATCAACTGAATTTCAATTTAATCCGGCATTAGGGTGTATCTAATGCCAACAAGAACAAACACCAAATCTTCAAAAATAATTGTGGGGCATAGTACATACTGCATGGTCAAGTAGACTTTTATTTTGTTCAAATTATCTTTATATCATTATAAATCAGCAACATTGCTCAATTGCTTCCAACTTAAGATGGGCATACCCATCGAAATGCACTTACTTATTTTATTCTGAGATACATAATTGAATAGGCTACCCCTGGCAGCCATCTTGAAATTCAAGATGGCTACTATTTGAAGCTTATTAAGACGATCCAGGTGATTCGTTGACCCAGAAAATGTGAGTGCACCCGGCTGAAATAAACTCTCCAGCTGTTTTAGTTTTTAAAACATTGGAGAAAATAGGGTTTCAGATGGCAGCCATTTTGAAATTCAAAATAGGAAGTAAATAATTGCTTCCATCCATCTATTGTTAAATTGTTATATGTTGACCACAAACATATAGGCATATCAGTTGAAATTAACTCCGTAATTGCTTTAGTTTCTGAGATGGAATTAAACATATAGGCTTCCCATGGCGGCCATCTTGACATTCAAGAAGGCTGCCATTTGAAGTCTTGACATTCGATTCAGGTGATTCGTTGGCCCCCATTATGTGGGTATAGCCACTGAAAAAAACTCTCTAGCTGTTTTAGTTGCTGAGATATTGATGAAAACAGGTGCTAGATGGCGGCCATTTTAGGTCTTGACATTCGATTCAGGTGATTCATTGGCCCCCATTATATGGGTATAGCCACTGAAAACAACTCTCTAGCTGTTTTAGTTGCTGAGATATTGATGAAAACAGGTGCCAGATGGCGGCCATTTTGAAATTCAAGATGGCGGCCAAGAATGGGCCATGCAAAATTGCTTCCATCAAATTTCTTGAAGAGGAAGGTCTAAACTATCTGTGTGCCAAAATTCATGCTGTTGTCCAGAAGTGCACACCCCATGACCTAAGAGCCCCCACTAATTCGTGATAACGTAATACCGCCCTCCGGGAAATCCGTTGGCGCGATTGAATGTAAATAGCGTGTTTTTTAAATTGAATGCTAAAAGTGGTAAATCACTTGATCGAAGAGCTAAATCGTATGAACATAATGCAATTTTGAACCAAAATTGCAAGCCTTCAGCTCAATTTCGTGAAATTGAATGACACACTTATTGAAACGAATGAAAAGCTTACGAAATTGGCCGAAAAACATATAGAAAATGTTTATGTATGTAGAAATACGAGATTCGGGAGCAAGGAATACGGTAGACAATACTTTCGTTCTTGGAGTCAATGTGGCAAGTGAGCTTTATTATAATTAAACAACATTATGCAACAAAACGGTTATAAATAACATAATTCCAGGAACTGCGCGAAGGCTCGGTACACGGTAAACTAGAGCGTGGGAACTATACAAACACAATCAACATGTGATATGCCTAGGTCACAAATGCACCGGATGTCGCACATTCTTTTTACCTACATTTCGGATTGGGATATCGTACGATGTCTGCAGTATATATTCGTGCATTGGCAGTCCCTTGGCATGGGGGTGCGTACACCCCACATTCAGAAAGGTCCACTTTTCATCGTTCTCGGTCTCGGGCAGCGATCGATCCATTTGACATTTGACGACCCCAACTCCCTGCTTACAAAACTAAAACAGTGGTCTAAATCAGCGGTTACAGTCCGTTATTCCGAAGGTCTGTTATTCCGAAGGTTCAGTTATTCCGAAGGTTCGTTATTCCGAAGGTTCGTTATTCCGAGGGTTCGTTATTCCGAAGGTTCTCTATTCCTAAAACGAAATCGGGTTCGTTATTCCGAAGGTTCGTTTATCCGGAAACAAAATCGGGTTCGTTATTCCGAAGGTTCGTTATTCCGAAGGTTCGTTATTCCGAAGGTTCATTAGTCCAAAAATAAAATAGGGTTCGTTAATCCGAAAATTAAATCGGGTTTGTTATAATACTATAATTTGTGTTTTGTTTATTTAATTTACAGCCTGCACTAAGCATACCCCTCCCCCTTTCCCTCCCTTGGCCAGACCAATCAAACATTTAAGTTTATTTTATCTCTTTATATGAAATTATAGCATTATAACAAACCCAAATTCATTTTCGGATTAACGAACCCGATTTCATTTTAGGAATAGCGAACCTTCGGAATAACGAACCTTCGGAATAACGAACCCTCAGAATAACGAACCTTCGGAATAACGAAGCGCACCCAAATCAGCGACGGACCCCCCCCCCCCCCCCCCCACACACACACACACACTCACACGACTCAACCAGTGGTCTTGGTCCCGTTTTTGCAAATACGCACCCCCAAAGCCCAAACCCACCCCCTTGAAAAATCCAGGCCACCGGCCTGAGCGGTCACATATTTTGTCTTGGGGGGTAATTGTCTTTGGGGGGAGGGGGGGGGGGGGTAATTGTCTGGGGGGGGGGGTAATATTCCGGGGGGTTATCGACCGGGGGTGATTTTCTGGGGGGGTAATCGTCCTGGGGGTAATTGTCCAGGGTGTAATTGTCCGGGGGGTAGTAGTCCGGGGGGTAGTAGTCCGGGGGGTAGTTGTCCGGGGGGTAGTTGTCCGGGGGGTAATTGTCCGGGGGGTAATTGTCCGGGGGGTAGTAGTCCGGGGGGTATTTGTCCGGGGGGTAGTTGTCCGGGGGGTAGTAGTCCGGGGGGTAGTTGTCCGGGGGGTAGTTGTCCGGGGGGTAATTGTCCGGGGGGTAGTAGTCCGGGGGGTATTTGTCCGGGGGGTAGTTGTCCGGGGGGTAGTTGTCCGGGGGGTAATTGTCCGGGGGGTAGTTGTCTTGGGGGGTAGTTGTCTTGGGGGGTAATTGTCTTGGGGGGTAATTGTCTTGGGGGGTAATTGTCTTGGGGGGTAGTTGTCTTGGGGGGTAATTGTCTTGGGTGGTAATTGTCTTGGGGGGTAATTGTCCTAGGGGGGTAATTGTCCGGGTGGTAGTTGTCCGGGGGGTAATTGTCCTAGGGGGGTAGTTGTCCGGGGGGTAATCGTCCGGGGGGTGGTTGTCCAGGGGGTAGTAGTCCTAGAACCGCTTAACAGATCCATGTTTTCATAAAACAATAAAATACATATATAGTATTTTGACTTTTTAATTGTTAATGATATGTATCCAAAATACCCATATATATCAATTGGATAATAATACTATTTCCAATATATTACGTTATATGAATCACCACATGTAGTTTGTGGTAATTTACAATGTGACCAAACATTTAAGTTTATTTTATCTCTTTATATGAAATTATAGCATTATAACAAACCCAAATTCATTTTCGGATTAACGAACCCGATTTCATTTTAGGAATAGCGAACCTTCGGAATAACGAACCTTCGGAATAACGAACCCTCAGAATAACGAACCTTCGGAATAACGAAGCGCACCCAAATCAGCGACGGACCCCCCCCCCCCCCCCCCACACACACACACACACTCACACGACTCAACCAGTGGTCTTGGTCCCGTTTTTGCAAATACGCACCCCCAAAGCCCAAACCCACCCCCTTGAAAAATCCAGGCCACCGGCCTGAGCGGTCACATATTTTGTCTTGGGGGGTAATTGTCTTTGGGGGGAGGGGGGGGGGGGGGTAATTGTCTGGGGGGGGGGGGGGTAATATTCCGGGGGGTTATCGACCGGGGGTGATTTTCTGGGGGGGTAATCGTCCTGGGGGTAATTGTCCAGGGGGTAATTGTCCGGGGGGTAGTAGTCCGGGGGGTAGTAGTCCGGGGGGTAGTTGTCCGGGGGGTAGTTGTCCGGGGGGTAATTGTCCGGGGGGTAATTGTCCGGGGGGTAGTAGTCCGGGGGGTATTTGTCCGGGGGGTAGTTGTCCGGGGGGTAGTAGTCCGGGGGGTAGTTGTCCGGGGGGTAGTTGTCCGGGGGGTAATTGTCCGGGCGGTAGTAGTCCGGGGGGTATTTGTCCGGGGGGTAGTTGTCCGGGGGGTAGTTGTCCGGGGGGTAATTGTCCGGGGGGTAGTTGTCTTGGGGGGTAGTTGTCTTGGGGGGTAATTGTCTTGGGGGGTAATTGTCTTGGGGGGTAATTGTCTTGGGGGGTAGTTGTCTTGGGGGGTAATTGTCTTGGGTGGTAATTGTCTTGGGGGGTAATTGTCCTAGGGGGGTAATTGTCCGGGTGGTAGTTGTCCGGGGGGTAATTGTCCTAGGGGGGTAGTTGTCCGGGGGGTAATCGTCCGGGGGGTGGTTGTCCAGGGGGTAGTAGTCCTAGAACCGCTTAACAGATCCATGTTTTCATAAAACAATAAAATACATATATAGTATTTTGACTTTTTAATTGTTAATGATATGTATCCAAAATACCCATATATATCAATTGGATAATAATACTATTTCCAATATATTACGTTATATGAATCACCACATGTAGTTTGTGGTAATTTACAATGTGACCACATATTGTTAGCTAAGCCTTGTCGTTGTTTAAGTATCGTGAAAGTGGAACACATCAAGCGATATGGTGTGTACACTGTGTTTATATAATTATTTAATTATGCAATTGTCATAGATACCAGTATCTTATATACGATACGTTACTACATAAACTGCTATTGGCAAATTGCAATTTAAAACTTGTGATCAGTTGTTAACTTAAGTCATCATCATGACATGTTATCTTCAAATATGTCCTCTTATTTATGATTTGATGAAAGAAATTTGTACAACGAAGTAGAAAGAAGATTATCAGTAAAAGTTAAAGTGGTGTCCATAATTATTTACCTTACAGTATATATAATACAGAAGTCATGCAATGAAGTTTATCGAAAAGTTTACATGGTTTAGGCTTCCATGCAAGATCATACAATTTATTCAATGTCAATTTCCACCAAACTACTGCTTAACCCTCACCTCCAATAAAAATACCCCAGTAGCAAAACAGAAATGTAATATACGAAAATAACATATTCGTATAACCATGTGAACAAAATATATGCACGTAAAAATACTAACCAGCTGACAGTATACTGTCTTTGACGGTTTGTCTCTTCAGTAATTACATACAAATTCATACTTTACATTTTGATATTAATGGATACCATTTATTTTTCATGATATCACGTGAGGCACGTGAGGCAATGTAGTTGAAGTAGGTTACATAGAGTGAAAGGCTATATATATTTTAATACATTACAATTCGTACAAAATACTTATCACACCACGCCTTTGACGTAAAATGTCTGCAAAAGACTTCAGATCAACTCTAAATATATTCCCCCCCCCCAAAAAAAAATAGTTTCAATTTCTACACCACGAAAATGCAACAACCGTTCGCATTTTAAAATGGGTTTTTATATAATTATCACAGTGCAAATTGGTAGCGATATGTATATTACATGCATTAGTTTTGTATGTATTAGTTTTTCTTCATGGTCCCGGAGTTCACAACCTTATTTACGCCACTCTCTTAGATGTTTGTTCTGGTGTTGATTCCGGCAGCATTAACCGTACAAATTCTTTATAGACCAACATGTTGAAAGAAAAAAAACTTTCACCTGTCAACCTTAAAGAATAGTTCTAGAGAGTAGAAAAATACATATGGGTGATACAAATGGCATCCTCTGCAGGTATTTACTTAAATCTGTTGAATGTGATTGAAATATAGTTATTTGTTCCTTTGATTTGAATGTCAATTATCTGGTACTCTACATTTGAAGCTAATAAATAACACAAAGTGATGAACTACCAATTTTTGAAAATGGCCGAGACACTTAACCTATGACTTTTACGATGCCTTTGTATGCATAGTATTAATTGCGTTTTAAGAACATCCTAAAGTAGATCACTAACTGAAAGTCAAATTATGCATCCAGCATATAAATAACTAGACAATCGGATGGTTAGCAAACACTGCACATAATGATAAAGAGGATTCATACACGTGTTGAATTCTCATATTCATTTAATCTACGAGTTATCGAAACTGAAACCTGTAAATTATCCACTCTCTTCTTCTTGGCTGGAAGTAGCTTCCTCTGAATCAATGGCCTGACGCAACCTCTCTTCCAAATCGTCCTCATCAATGCGAGCAGTTTCGAAGCTCTGCAATGTGCCAGGAATGGATCCGTCACAGCAGACGATGCTGATGATGTTTGTGCCTGGCGACTGAAGAGCCATCTCCAGAGTCAGCTTGTCCATAGCGTTGAGTTCTTCGATGTAGTCTTCTGTTAGAACTATCACAACATGGCGACTCTTCTTTACACCCTCTTCCCTGGCTTGTGAACGTAGCTGACCAAGCTTACCGTCTCGTGTTGTCGTCACTGACCACTCGTTTCGCTCGATGATCTCCTTGACCATTCTTACCTCTGCTCCATCTTTACCATGGAGAAGGTAGATGTCAGACTTAGTGGATGGCTTCCTGCACTTTCCTTTACTCGTCGACGGTAGACTTCTTTTGCCTTGTTCACCCGTTCCAGCCGTGTCTGGTGAAATTCCTGTTTAGGTGATATCAAAGGGGTTAGATATTTGATTGCTAAGCAATATGTGAGATACTGACATTCAATGAAACACAATTGTGACCGGGTAAAGCAAAACCCTCTCGGTTATTCATGTTTTGAAGAAATGGGCATTTTAAGTTCACATAATGTGTGTAAAAGAATACATGTTTGTAAATTTGAAACAATCATACCTTTTCCAATTATTGCTCAATTTATTAAAACAAAGTATCAACATATGAAAGCTTGTGATAAGGAATTTCTAATGGCATAAAGCTTTATTTTGATTTCTAACGACAAGTGCAGGGTTTTGATATGAATAACGTGAAAAGTCAAAATTTAACTTAATTTCATCCACTATGATTCCCCTTTCCGTGTTATCTTGTTGAAATATAGGCCATAGTTTGAAATGGTTTATACGGTTGTGTTGATCAAATTTCTTACCAAGCTCACACCTCAAGGCGCGTAGATCTATCGAATGCGTGATATCACAACGGATGCTGTCTCTCGTGTCATTGTGGCCATGGTCAAACGGGAACTTCTTTCCACAGCCTTGCTGCGGGCACTGCACAAGAAATGTCAACTTGCTGGCATTTGTTCCCATCACATCCCGACATATATTTTCGACTGCTTCACGAACCGTTTCCCTTACCTTTATATAAGCGCATGAAACAGTTATTAAACGATGAATACTGTTTTATGATTTAGTCCAAATATAGGTTATAATAACTAAATATGTTGTATAATTTTGTTGTTACCTGGATGATAAAAAGGTTAGGGGGTGTTTCACAAAGATCCTAAGTTGAACTTTACTCGAAGTTGAACTTAAAAATTATAGAAAGCCGTTAGTTTCTTTCTTAAAACTTTGTAAAAAGTTCTTATAAAAGGTATAAAATGTTTATTCAAATCATTAATATTTTCTATTATCATGGAAAGTTCATGTTCTTGATGTTAGGATAAAAAATAAATAATTATAGCTAGTATTGTTATTATAACTGAAAATACTACTTGTTTTATTCATATTATTATTATCAAGATTGTTATAATTATTATTACTAGTAGTATACATATATATCAGTATTATATTGTTATAGTTCATTTAGACATGTTGCATTTGATCACATTAATTCAAAACATGTTTAACCATTTACAATCTGAGTTCATTCTATAGTCCATTGACATCAATATGAAGTTCATAAATCGGTCCGACCACGCCACGCCACTTTGTATGATTTCCCAAATGTTAAAGGTTATGCTGCTGTTATCATTTTCCTGTAACATAAACATTTCAATCTATGGATTTTTGTTTTGATTTTTAATTTGCGCAAATAAACCGAAATTCTGTTCCCTTCAATTCAATTAAATTCACTGTGACTGTCTCATTACCTGTGCAACTACTTTGGGATCAGGTTTGCATTGTTTCTTTGTCCTGTCACCAGCCATCGGAAGCCTGTACACGCGGACCTGCAAGGATTGTGAACAAAATATGAATTTATTTATTTATTTATTTTGGTATACATTTCAAACTGATCAGCAGCAGTGCTGGAAGGATCAGTGTACATTGAACATCAAAACATACATAGTATAAATAATACAATATAGCAATTGTTACATTCGAATTTGAATGAATTGGAACATTAATGTTAAGTACAACATTTACAAAAGTAAATCACTATAAAATAAACAAAGCTACACTACACAAAGAACAAATATCAAATCATTGTGCATAATTGCTAATCAACCACATTTACAACAGTGAATTGTATAAAGTAATTCATAACTATATAAGTGATATAAAGTAATTCATAATTAAAACTGTTCTAAGTTATTAATCACCAAGCAATTAATTCATTATAATATATTTATCATTTATACCTATCAGCTGAATACCTATTGTGAAATCATTATTATATGAGAGCAAGACTATTCTAGTCATATTGATATTTCAATTAAAATTAATTAAGCATAATTTAAAAATGAATAATTATGTACGTATTACAAGTTTAATATCAACATTTTACCAACATTCAAGGTACCAAACTGCAAGTTTATGAGTAGCCTATTTGTCATATTAAATAAATAAAGAAACAATCTAAGTCTACAATTTTATCATCTAAATGATCGTTTAACTATACATGTGATACATAAGACCAGTACTTAATTATTGCGTCCCGGTTTTTAATGAATATTACTCAAGAGCAAATATTAAATTTAGAACGAATTCTAAAGCAATGTAAAGAGAGTCCTCAGAATAATATTGGGAGGTGACTATATAACATATATGCCACTTTTGCTCTTTCATTGTGCAATTTAACTACATTGGAAGCAAGAAAAAAAACCAATGTGAACAGTTTATATAATATCTTAGGAAAACACCCTGTTTTTAATGATGGGTTACCAATTAAAAAAGAAAATAGGGCTCTTCCTTACCCTTGTTCATATTTTAAACAATATATAATTCAATTTTTGTATAATCATTTTCTTTTCTTATGTACAATTGTGTATTTTGCAGTTTGCATATTGCTCATTACTTTTTTAACTTTACAACTTTTAACATGTATCATGCACTTACAAATGTAACAAATGTACAATTCAGCCTTTGGCTGCCAACTATTTAATTAATAAACTCTTTTTAAATTCAATTAAATTCAACACAAATAACTTAATTAAATTATACCAAGCAATGCAAATCATTACTAACAAAACACAATCCAACCAAATTCATGGTTTTAATGTTCGTGCCAAATAGGGGATAGTTGATTTACGATATCTTTCTGTGTTACATTTAATTGTACACAATCCCGGCATGTTTCGTAATTGTCCTGTACATGTACTAGCTTTGGTTGGAGGGAGGAAGTGCCTATGTTTTGAAATTTGCAACATTTTTGTGCCAAAATTAATCAACAATGTGTTTCTACGTAAAGAGAGTGATGGTAGCTTACAGATAGACAACGCTACACTGTATGATGTGTAGTATCTACCCAATATAATTCTGAGTGCTCGTTTTTGAACAAACTCAATTGCGTTGGTTTGAGCATCAGTAATTGAGGTATGCCAAACTGGACAGGCATACTCTAAAATGGGTCTAATGTAGCATGTATAGACTGTCACCATATCCGTAATAGGTGTTTTTGACCTCCTAAGAATACAGAGAGTATATAATCTTCGGGATGCTTTAGAAACTATTTCTTGAACATGCAAGTTCCACTTCAAATCATTTTGAATTGCGACTCCTAACAACTTAAAGTGAGAAACAACATTCAATGGAATTCCATTCAATGTTATATCAGTGCGTGGGTTCATCTGTCGGAGGAAATTTATACAGAGTAGGTTACATTTGGTAGGTTTAGGCAATACATCATTTTGTCGGCACCAATATGAAATATTATCCAGACTATTTTGAAGAGTAGTAGGCTGGTTTCGTTTAATAACTTCTCCAAGCGTCAAATCGTCAACATATTTCCATCTATGTTCAGATTCATCCGCTGCATCATTAACAAGTACCAAAAATAAAATTGGGCCTAGTTTAGTGCCTTGTGGCACCCAACATGTTGTTTGCAACAAGGGTGAGTTGTTGCCACCAATTTTAGTACACTGAGTTATATTACTGAGAAAACTACAAATGATTGGTATAATGAATCTTCTGACACCCAAATCAATCAGTTTCTTATTTACAATATTGTGGTTTACCCGGTCGAACGCTTTAGTAAAATCTATAGTGGTTAAGTATGCATAGTGCCCAGATTTGTCAAGACCATGCAGCACAACATTTAAAAGATCAACCAAGTAATGTGTAGTCGAAGATCCTTTCACATTTCCAAATTGCTTCTTATCAACATGTTCAACAATGTCATCAACTACCCATTGCTTCATAATTACCATGCTTCATAATTGCTTCATAATTACCATGGTTGCCATGCTATGCTTCGATCTTACAATATTTCTGATCATAATTGTTATAATTATTTTCATAACAATTTTAATAATGTTAAAAATATCAACATTTGAATTGCTATTAATATTTATGACTGCTCATAGTATTTTTACTAATACTACAACTATTAATATTTTGATAACAATATCTTTAGTACAAATAAAAAGTAAATAAATCCCAACTCGTTGTCTCTTATTAGAGGTACACGTGAATATACAGCTGGACACATCGATCCTCTTCACAAAATCACTTTACGAAGCAGATTTAAGCCACTCACCTTCATGAGAAACTCTGGTGGAGGTAGAAATTCCAGGACACTACCGTGTTCAGGGCCAAAGGGCATGCAAATCTGTCGGTAGTACAGCTCTACATCTCCATAATCCTTGGCTGCACACATGCGACTCATCAGTCGGTGGAACAAGTTGACTACGGTATAAAAAGGGGAAAATTATGAAGTTAAGTGGGGTAGATTTGAGCGTTGTTCTTTCTCAGTTAATACCTTTATATGGCTAGTGCATGCGACTATAACACAGCATATACCAGTAGAAAGTGTTGTTGCAAGTTGCAGAAGAAAGAACAGTGATTAACGGTAATTAATGTTTCCATTGTAGTGAACAATTTCCCCAAATCGATCCTATTCACATGATACTGTCATGTTAAAGGGATATGACAATTTTGGTTTAGAGGGTGCTTCATAAAATAATCTGTGAGGTAATGAAAACTCAGTAGACGATTTGAAAGGGCAAAATTATTTTAAGACAAAATAAACTTTTTAAATTGAAATCCGTTCCAGAGACAGCTGAAAGAAAAAAAAAAATTGTTTATCCTAATGGATTAAATATTGGGCCCCGATATGGTTATCAGCTTGGAATAAATGTGGGGACCAACTTTTATTCAATAATTTAGAAAAATATCTTTAAATGCTGCACATTTTTGAAAATCTACCAAAACGTTTTTTTAATGATCTCTATTGAACAATTATTTAACCAAATATCACAATAAAGGGATAGTTGAGTATTGGTCAAACTTAACTTTTGGCAACCAAAACCTGCACCATTACGGTACAAAATAATAGTTATAACTTCACAATGCTCTGAAAGTATACACTTAACAATAATTTTAGCCATTTTTCATACAAAATTGTGCATTTAATGTTTTGTTAAAATAATGATTCAATAGAGATATCTTTAACAATTTTTAAAAACCTATTAAGATTTTTTTCAAAATAGTCTTCAAACATTTTTAAATTTTTTTTCTAAAAAGTCAAAATATCCCCTGGTGAAGAATTTTTGAATAAAATATGTTTATGGATATTTCAACCGTTTCTGAACCAATTTTGTTCAAATAAAGTTTATTCTGTCATTAAAATTGTATTTTCTTTCAAATTTGACAGTCAGTTTTTCATTATCTCATAACAAATATTTTGTGAAGTGCCCCCCCTTTACCAACACTCAACTATCCCTTTAACATTCGTTATAAACAAAAATGGATGCAATTTAAGGTTTCTAGAGGGCATCCTTTTGTGTTAACCGCTGCTTTAAAAAAAAAATGAAAACAGCCTTGTTAGTTGTTATTTAACTGCGTATATGTTTAACTACCATTGAAGCATCATTGAACTGATAAGTTTTTAATAATTTGCAAGTTTTAATTATTACATTTCAATTCGACCAAAACTGTACTATCCCTTCAATCTATGATGAATTATTCTTATTATATTTTTGTTTAATCATTTGTTTTTATGTGCGTGTGTGTGTGTATGTGTGTGTGTGTGTGTGTGTGTGTGTGTGTGTGTGTGTGGGGGGGGGGGGGGGCTTATCAGGTGCAAATGAGGAAGTTTATATTCGTCCATCCTGGACAAAAATTTGAACAAGAGATCGAAGACGACCCTATGAAAGACATGAGTCAGGTAGCTTTCACTTTATGTGACTATAAATCATGCCCGTACGCCCATGAGAATGTACAAACATTGTCATAATTTCGCCAACCCTCATCGCCCCCACTCACAAGAAAAACTGCAATGGCTGAGCAGGTAATATGCTGGTAACACTAATTCAGAAACTGTATTCTTACCAGTGAATATGCAGTCAATGGCAACATAGAATTCAACAAAGAGCAAGGAGTCGAGATGTTTCTCCTTCTGTGCTGTGCACCTTGGAGGTAGCATAGAAGGTACCTGTAGTCTCTGATGATATTGGCTTGATGTGCACGGTTGGTCTTCGGGAAGGTTATCAGGAACATCACAGATCAGATCAAACTTCTTCATGAGGTCAATGAGTTTGAGCTTCATCGGAGGTTCAAACTGACGCCACAAATAATCTAAAAGGCCCTTCTTTAATATCCCATCTTTGCTGAGCGCGGTCCAGTCTGCGTTGAGCTCTCTAGGCTGAAGAGGAATGCATTTTGTATCTTTATGTTTGAGAGGCTAATGGGTAGTTACATCTACAGTAACAAGGTGTTCAGAATACTTATGTGTGGTTAATATTATTCGAAATTAGAAGATGGTGACTGATTGTCAAGACTCACGAGTATGAATATTTCAACTGTTACAGGTTATAATATTTTCCCATAATGACAAATTAAAACCATGAAAGAAGCTCACCATCTTTTCTGGCCTCATGGTAGTGACGACTTTCTTGAAAACACCAATCAACCACACCGGGTCTAAAATGACGAGATCGTTGAGTGTGTTATTTGCTTCATCTAGTTTGCCAAAGAAAACTATCTTGCCCAAATCATGGTAAAATGTCAGAATCGTATGCAGAGATTGTGGGTCTGTTGCAATGTTGAGCTTGCTTAAGAGTTCTTTGATCTAAGATAAAACGAAACATATAAAGACCGAGCAAATCGAAGAACATCGAATTAGGGTTAGGGTTTCTTTCGTTTAGGCTCGAGAGAGAATGTGGCCGAACATTTTAAAATGCATAACATAAGCACACAAATCTCACTCAGCACTTACTATTCTAAATTTATAAGGGAATACATTCAATAGTTTTAGCACAGTCATTTATAATGTATAATGTTTTATAGTCACATAAAGTGAAAGCTACCTGACTCATGTCTTTCATAGGGTCGTCCTTGTGTTCTTCGATCTCTTGTTCAAACTGAACCCATCGGAGTGGTATTTCTTCTCCCATGTACGGCTCCTTTTTGGCAACTTCCAGAATGTGTCTTTGCAAAGCCTTCAGCTGTATAATGCAAGGTAATGGTCAAGTTCCAGGGGAGGCAAGTAAAGGTTACTGTTTCGTATTTTCATTTTGTAAATTAGTGTTCTTTATTGAACACACGGGTGCGTCGAAATCAAGTTAAGCGAGGTTGCCACCTTGGGAAATTGTTTTGTTAAAGGCCCAGTCCCATACTGACGATTTTTACGGCGACTTGCAACGATTTACTAGAACGAATCGACTCGATTTAGCCACGGTTTAACAACGAATTGGGAAGAATTGTACGGCGACTCAGAACGAATTATTCGTTTTTCGTCGTTGTTAGGCGAGTCAGTTCTTCCTTCTTTTGTCTTTAACCATCGTGGTAGAAAAATCGTGGCAGAAACAAAGTTGCGGTCCCATAGTGGTGATTTTTACGGCGACTCGCAACGGATTATTATTCGTGGAGAAAATCGCTCGAGTCGTCGCAAATCGTTGTAATTCGTTGCGAGTCGTTGTATTTCGTTCTTCAAACCGTTGCGCATCGCGAAGATCGCCATGACTCGTGTTAGCACAACGATAGTTTTGAACCGGTTCAAAACTGTCGCCATGCTGCAACGATTTCTTCACATTCTTTTCATGGAACAATCGGACAGTGCACAATATGAACAATCGTACTTGTTTGAGTCAGTTCAAAAACGAGCTCTTCGTATAACAAATCACACACTTGTCATACTCTGAAGCTCTTGCTGGTTTCTTTAAATTAGAAACATTGTTTGATATTAGAAAATTGTGTTTACTTCTGTTTAAACAATTGCAAAACCCTGATCATAAATTGAATTACCTTCTTCCAGAGCGTAAATTCCGGATATTGCATATAATTTGTTTAGTGGTAGACAAAATATGCCCACCCAGATGCAAAACAAACCGCTGAAAACATAGCTTTATCCCAAAGTGCTTGTAACATCTTTAAAAATAATGTTTGTTTTATATTAATTTGATATATATTTGTACAAATGTTATATTGTATATCCTTAAGTTCCCCCTATCGCTCATATTAAAATGAAATAGTAAATGATGATAGTTATCGATGCATATATTCTCTTTTTTTAATTGATAACTTGTTAAAGCAGCAACCTGTATTACCCAACTTAAATCATTATTATTTTTATGGATACTATGGTGTTATGGATACACATTTGTCACATATGTTAGTGTATAAGTATATTCGAATTAATCAAATTATAGATGCTAGAATACTACTTAAAATTAAAATGTACGGGCGTCCCCTTTTTTCATCTTCTTCTTCTTCCCCTTCCCCTACCCTCCTATTCCTCCTCTTTTTTCCTCCCTCTTCTTCTTCTTCCCCTTCTACTTCCCCTCCCCCTCCTCCTCCTATACTCTTCTTCTTTTTCTCCTCTTCGCCTCTATCCTCTATCTCCTCCTCCTTATTTCCTCTCCCTCGTTTTCTCCTTCCGATTTTTCAGCTCCTCCCCCTCCTCCTTTCCTTCTCCTCCTTCTTTTTATTCCCTTAATATTCTAACTCAAACTGCAATCGTTCGTGGATTTATTGTGTATGTTAACTTCGTGGGCGAGCTATATAGCGAAATGAGCATAATGTCGAACTATTTCATCCACATTCAGGACATAACTTGCTTGTTACATGTTCTACCACAGTCATAATATTCCTGAAAGTTGATTAAAACATTTTGTCGCGTTGGTTTTGTGTTGGTTCGTATTGGTTCGTTCTGGTTTGTTGTAGTTCGTTGTAAGAATCGCCACTAATGGGAATATGGTTGAACGGAAAGCGGCGATCTTCACAACGAAGCGATACAAGTCACAGCGAATTGCAACGATGTGGAACGACTTGACACGAATATGCAACGGCATATACAATGTTTTTTTGTGAAAATCGTCGTGGCGTGGCGATTGTTTTGAACAGTTGAAGACGGCGATTTCGGCTCCGCTTTCACGATTTTCGTCACGATGCGCAACGGTTTTGGGGAAGAACCGATACGATGTGATACGATGCAACACGACCTATGCGATTTTCTCGACGAATGTCAAATCGTTGCGAGTCGCCGTGAAAATCGTCAGTATGGGACTGGGCCTTTAGCATTATAAAGATAAAACTTATTGGTTTTATCTATTTAAAATAAAATATTGTGCATGTAATGTTTTGTTGTAATAGTTATTCGATAGAGAAAGAATTAAGACATATTTAAAAACCTCTTTTATAAATGTTTGAAAAGAGGAAGCATTAAAAACGGCTGGTTCAAAATTATCTAATAATTGTGGAGCCCCACATTTATTACAAATGGTTATGTTTATGGATATTTTAGCCATTTCTGAACTGATTTTGATCAGGTAAAGTTTATTCTGTCATTAAAATTGTATGATCTTTCAAATTTGACACTTATTTTTTCATTATCTCACAAAAAATATTTTGTGCAGCGCCCTCTATACTAAAACTCAACAAAATCTACGGCCTAAAATAAGCAATAAGGTCAGGGCTTTATTTTTCAATCATGTTCTAAACATGCATTAAAGATATGTTAACTTTGTTACCTGTGGGAATGCAATTCATAAGCATAATTAGGTAATTTACCTATGTTGCATATTCCAAGAAATTAAGAAATATCGTATGTATTTTATACCCGGGAGGTTACAATTACAAAAATACTACTTTCCCAATGTTTGGAGGGGCAACATATCCATTTCTGAAATTTGTTCCATATTTTACCATGACAACCTTCTTAAATCCAAAAAATTACTCATGCTTGGATACATGTGTTATTTATTTTGGTTATATTATATCAAAATTATACTTTTAGGCTTTCAATTATTGGAATAAGCAACTTGAATACTTGAATCACAATTTAGAAATATCTATAGGCCTATATGACTATATAGCAGGGGCGTAGACAACGGGGGGATGAGGGGGATGCATCCCCCCACCTCACAAGGTGGGGGGATGACGTGTACAATCATCCCCCCAGGTTTTAGGGAATGATATATTTTGTTCTGTATGTATCTGTATACGAGTGGGAAAGAAAACATTAGTTGTATGAGCTAAGACTTGTTAATTCTAACGTTAACAAAGTAATTTATACATCCATTTTCAATTTTCGCTGCGCGCTTCGCGCGCGAACAGAATATCTCAGTTTGTTGTGTAACTTGCGTATGGTCTTGGGTGAGTTTTTTTCTGTATACCGGGCCACGTAGTTCCAGTGTAGGCTGGCACTGCTCTGGCTGCTTGTGTGACGTGCACCAAATTGCACCATTTCAAGTATATTATATAAATAAAAAATCTTCTCCGTGGGAGGGGGATACCCCCTCCCAAATCCTCCCTATTTGGCTCTGCCCCAGCCCTCGGTAGCTTCGCCCCCCGGGACTCATTCTTGGCAATAGGCTAAGTTGTTAGATCATACATAATGTGGCATATGGTGATGTTGGAACTGTGTATGACGCTAAATATAAATACAATATTTGTGTGCCAATTATTTGTTTTCTTCGTGAACATATATTTAAAATTTCTGGTCGATCAAATCATAACACGCTTTCCCAGATACAGTCAATGTTAAGCCCGAATTTCCTATCTATATAGGTAAGCACCAAATTGCACAATTTCAAGTCCAAAAATGCAAAATCTCCCTACCGTGGGAGGGGGGACACCCCTCTCCCACACCCTCCCCCCGCTCAGTAATTTCGCTCCCTGTATTGGGGTGCATATTTATCAGTGTGTCAATTATTTGTTTTCTTCGTGAAAATATATTTAAAATTTCTGGTCGATCAAATCATAACACGCTTTCCCAGATACAGTCAATGTTAAGCCCGAATTTCCTATCTATATAGGTAAGCACCAAATTGCACAATTTCAAGTCCAAAAATGCAAAATCTCCCTACCGTGGGAGGGGGGACACCCCTCTCCCACACCCTCCCCCCGCTCAGTAATTTCGCTCCCTGTATTGGGGTGCATATTTATCAGTGTGTCAATTATTTGTTTTCTTCGTGAAAATATATTTAAAATTTCTGGTCGATCAAATCATAACACGCTTTCCCAGATACAGTCAATTTTAAGCCCGAATTTCCTATCTAGGTAAGCACCAGATTGCACAATTTCAAGTCTAAAAGTGCAAAAGCTCCCTACCGTGGGAGGGGGGACACCCCCCTCCCACACCCTCCCCCCGCTCAGTCACTTCGCTCCCTCGGGCTTGGGCGCTTCACTCCTTGCAATGTCTCACTCTCACATCTGTCTCAAAGTTGGCAGCACTGTGAGTGTGGTTGGGCATGAGCCCCTACACACACAAAATCGTGAGCCCCCATAGGTTTCGCCCCCCAATCCAAAACTGTTTCCGGCCCTCCTGGTCACGACCATCTTAATATCCAACCCCCCCCCCCCCCCCCCCCCCCCCACCACTGAGCCACTTGGTCTCGAAATATTTCGGCAGGTGGTCTCGGCCGCGAACAAATTGGTCTTGGTCCGGTGAACGGCAAATCATCCCCCCAGGTGTAAGAACCTGTCTACGCCACTGCTATACACGGTGGCCCCAACAAAACGGAACGGGGCACTTCCCAAAATATAGTAACAAATGTATTATGTCCGTCGGATAGAGTGTCTTTTCAAATGAACAACGATACCAAGAACAGTCAATTTGGTAGTGTAGTTTTTGTTTTAGGGCGCTGTGAGTGACACCATGTCAGGTTCTCTTTTTTGTCAATTTGTATTGAGCCAGCGCTTGATGAATCGCATCGCGATTCGCGCACTATTGTTAGTGTGCACTCAGCCGTGTGCCGAGAGAATGGACATGGTCGCTGAATGGTATTACGGGCAAGTAGTGCGGTTAAACTGGCATTGACTAGGTCGAAATCGACATAAATCGGCATCTGACATGGTCTCACTCACTGCGTCCTTAAACAAAAACGACTTGACCCAAATTACTGTTCTTGGTATCGTTTTTCATTGGAAAGGACACCCTATCCGATGAACATAAACATTGTGGTATTATATTTTGGGAAGTGCCCCGTTCCGTTTTTTTTGGGCCACCCTGTATAGGACTATACAAGTTGTAACTTTTCACAAGCCCTTCCTGACATTAGACAGGAGGTCTGTAACCGTTAGTTTACAGCGGTACCCTAACCTACAGTACCCAGGTATTTTGGGTTGGGTTCGTTATTCCGAAGGTTCGTTATTCCGAACACGCAAATTTCGTATACCTGAGGGTTCGTTAATCCGAAAATTAAATAGGGTTCATTAATTCGAACATTTGTTGCATTATTCCGAAGGTTCGTTATTCCAAAGGTTTGTTATTCCGAAGGTTCGTTATTCCGAAGGTTCGCAATTCCTAAAATGAAATCGGGTTCGTTATTCCGAAGGTTCCTTAGTCCGAAGGTTCGGTTATTCCGAAGGTTCGTTATTCCGAAGGTTCGTTATTCCGTAGGTTCGTTATTCCGAAGGTTCGCTCTTCCTAATATGAAATCGGGTTCGTTAATCCGAAAATGAAATCGGGCTCTGTATTTAATTAAGAGAAAACAGAAATAAAAATCTCAGATTAGCGTAGCCACGTGGGAAAGAAGATTGGGGGGGGGGGGGGGGGGGCTTGCTTAATCAAATAAAAAAGATAAAACAAACTGAAATGTTTGATTGGTCTGGCCAAGGGAGTGAAGGGGGGGGGGGGGGGGGGGAGGGGCATTCTTAATGCAGGCTCTAAATTAAATAAACAAAAACAAAACATGAAGTTTAGATTGGCGTTGCCAAGGGGTAAGAGGAATGGGGGGGGGGGGGGCTTGATTAAACAAAATAAAAACAAATGGCAATTTCTGAATGGCGTAGCCACGGAGGGAAGGGGGTTGCTTGATACAGGATCTGTATTACATAGACGTATAGTTGTAAAGTGGCAGAGTAAGGTTAAGTGAAAATAATGGGGTTAATTTAGTAGTTAATGCAGGTCGTATAGGGTGGGGTGTGGGGGGGGGGGGGGGGGAGGAATCGACTTCCTTCCTTCCCGTGGCTACGCCAATCTGACATTATAGTATTATAACAAACCCGATCTTTTTTTCGGATTAACAAACCCTATTTTATTTTCGGACTAACGAACCTTCGGACTAACGAACCTTCGGAATAACGAACCTTCGGAATAACGAACCTTCGGAATAACGAACCTTCGGAATAACGAACCTTCGGAATAACGAACCTGATTTTATTTTCGGACTAACCTTCGGAATAACGAACCCGATTTCATTTTAGGATTAGCGAACCTTCGGAATAACGAACCTTCGGAATAACGAACCTTCGGAACAACCGAACCTTCGGGAGCTGTAACCGGTATTTCAACCTTTGAATCTTACCTTCTCATCATCGCTTCCAAGGCTGTTTTCGATAGCGTAGCATTCTGGAATAATGTGGTTCACATAGGACTTTCTATGCAAACTGTTTCTGATCCTTGCAAACTGTCGTTGGATCTGAAATACAGAAATGTATAAATCTAGTGGGCTAATTTTGACACTTTTTGGCATTTTATAAACCGAAACAAAGGCTCAGTTATTATGGTTTTAAATTAAGTCAAATAAAAAATTAAATTTATAAATTGTAGAATGCTGTATCTTAAAGGGGTAGTTTAGTTTTGGTAGAGAGGGCGCTGCACATCACAATTTTTTTGTGAGGTAATGAAAAACTGAGTGTCGAATTTGAGAGAACATACAATTTTAATGGCAGAATAAACTTTATTTGGTCAAAATCGACCCAGAAACGGCTGAAATATCAATAAATATATCTGATCTTATAATTATTTGGGGCCCAAATAATTAGATGATTTTTAGAAAAAAATAAAAAAATGCTTGCACTTTTTCAAAAAATTTCAAAAGCGTTTTTAAAATAGTTGTTGATGAACTCGCTATTTAATCATTATATCAATACAACATCACATGCATAATTTTGTATGAAAAATGGTGGAAACCAATGCCTTTTTAAAAAGCGCCCTCTTGTGTTTTAATGGCTCTTTTTGAATGATAACAGGCTTTTTACTTAGTCGTTTGTAATTTTGTATATCTTTCGAGCGTGGTGGAGTTATAACTATTAGTTTATAATATAACTGTGCAGGTTTTGGCTACTAAAGTTCAGCCTTACCAAAACTAAACTACCCCTTTAAAAGGGATCTAGTAACTTTGTTGACATGTATAAAAAGTGATAAATGGTTGGTACAATGTATATTGTTATCTGATATGTCCACAGAGTATCGTGTGAAAATGTCAAGTCAAATGGACGTTATATGGCCGAGTAATGAGCAAAAATGCAAAGTAATCTGCAACATCTGAACACTTCAATCGTAAATATCTTTTTAACGAAAAGGAAATTTGATAAACCGAAACCGGTCCCATGCGTTTATTGTTAATACGAATACGACAAGGTATTAGGGAACCGCGAGAATTCCAATTTGATTTTGAGGATTTAGACAATGTTGTTAAGTTCATTTAATGGGTACCAACTCCACAAAATAATATTCTTATAAATGAAAGGAAACATTTTTAGTAGTCCATTCTGACAAGCTCAGAAAAATATGTTTCCAGAAAAATGTTTTTGATTGGAAATCGCATTACCATGCTAAAAGCATGTTTTCCATGGATCTGCAGACAAACGCATCGTCTGAGATTCGATTGTCTCCAAAAATACGCGTGAACAGAATCCGCGCACTCTCAGACTTTTGGCGTATACGGAATCGTGATACTATGTTGGTTCCGTAAGGGGTGGCAATAAGTTGTATTGTTTATGAATTACACAACTCTTCGTAAAGTTTTGGGCAACTATGTAATACCAAAGAACGGTACCAAAACATATCATAACTGCCTTTGTGTTCTTTAAAATTCCACGGTTTGGTATTTTGTTGCTGTTTTTCTATCTATATTTTTTTTTATTTATTGTGTGTTTACAATTACAATTCTTGGTCCAGTTATGACGAAATTTCCAACGAGGTAAAATGAAATATCTATGCATGATGTCCTGAAGTACTTTGCACGGGAATCAAGCATAAAGGGGGAGGGCGATGGGGCAGGTTTATTGCTTTTGAATAATTTAGCGAACATATTTTTTTACAAGCTATATATTATTCTCTTTATTCAGCCGCTTTTTAAAAAATCTAACATTTTCTCAGTACGAATTTAATTGAAATGAACTACAGGTTCTTATTCCAAGTTTCCTATAATTAGTTTGTTTTGTGTCGCAGACTCCTTACTACAACAAAACTGGTTTGTACATAATGTTATTAGTATTCAACTTGTATGACTGTGAGGTTAATAAAAGGAGAGGAAGGGGGAATAACATACCTTATCTTCCTTGTTCCCTACTACGGTATCTCGGTGCGTTCCCACGATGAAGATTGGGGGAGAACTGTCTCCTCCACCTGGAAGAGTGGAATGTGCGACTATCGAAGAGATCCAGAAGTTGATGAACTGAAGGCGAGTAAGATCACTTTTAGTTCCCCCTTTCACCTAACATAGAATCAGTTAAATTAAATACTCAGATAATTGTTGACAATGAACCAATCTTCAGAGAGGACCAAAGGGTCGGAGAAACGAAACATGTTTAATTTCCTGTCAGTAAGCCTCACTGGGACTTGATTTATATTTTTCATGCATGCGTAATTTTAATTCAAATTCGCCGGTACTCTGAATTTACGTCTAAGTCGTGACTAAATTAAAACAAATTGTTTAGTTATACAGGACTTAGACGCAAGGTCGCGTCTAAGTCTTGACTTAATAAATGTTGTATTCTGAAGTCGTGTTGAAGTCCTAACTAAACACTTGATTAAATCCAAGTCGTGTTCAAATTTAGATGGGACTTTTGCGCACGCTCCGTAGGTATTTCTGACGCAATGGCGGGCGCGCTGCAGACGATAAGCAAAATGCGAACGCGCACCCTGCACTTATGCATGCAATATGTTGATTGCCTATCTACAGTATATCGCGGATATCGTACCGCGCGCTAATCGTAATCGTATAAATTCAACAAATTGTTTGGCTCGTAAAAAGCAAACAAATTTCAAACATAATTATGACTCTAATAGGCTCTAATATGGTGTATGGAATTTCCAAGATATCATCAGGAAGCAAGGTAAATTAACTTCTCGAAACAAATTGTTTATAGGCACAGCGAAAACATTTCCTGGATTTTTCACCCGGCGATGTCACCTCGTATTCAGAGGTAGGACACATAATCGTTCTATATAGAGGTTGAAAATTAACCCCTATTTCGCAGGGTTTCCAGTACATTTTCAGGAAATTAGACCCATTTTTTCCGCAAAAACGAGTACAAAGTGGCCTTTAAAAGAGACCCCAATTTTTGCATTTCAGGTACATACTTTACAAATACCCTCTATTTTCACGATTTTAAGTACACGAACAAAAAACTAGTACCCTTGCGAAAAGTTTTACATCTCGCGAACATCGTCGTGCATGAAAATAAACCTTGTAGTCATCACCAAAACATGCCTAAATTTCAAATTTTGCGAACATATCGTCATGAAAAAAATTGTCGCGTACATTCTCCGCCGTATGCACAGGAGAGGTCAGTAGACGTTGACAAAGCATCATTTTGTTGTTCGTTTTCTTCTTTCGTGCCTTATTATGATGGATTTAACATAGTGTTCAATCATAATTATTTCCGTGTATTTTGACAAATTGATTTTATTTGATTGCCTAGTTATATCTTGTTTTCTAGAGCAAAATATAAACGTTTTGCAATGTTTTGAGCATTATCGTCAGATTCATTTTTGGGCTTAAACCAGGGCTGGCGCGATTGAAATCGCCTCGATTAAAAAAATCAACAAAAAGATCACTGATTTAAATCGCCTCCTTAGACTTGTGTTCTACTGTAGAAACAATTTTTTTATATTTTGTATGGATTATATTAGCAATATTTCAAAATATATAAATTGTGATACATTTGCCCTCCAAGTGTGCTTAACATACTACAATATAATTAAAGGACCTATAGCGTCTAGATGGCCTAATTTTCACAATTCGGCTCTCTATATCTATTTTTTCCTGAAGAAAAAGAATTTGGCAGTCATTTCTCATGAAATCAATCAATTTTGGGGTAATTAGTAAATATCTAATTGTCCTGGGAACGCCCCTTTTAAATCGCCAAAATGTGACGTCATCTGAAGTACGGACTAATGAACTAAATTCTGTAGATAACGCGTCATTACGTAAGCCAATGAATTGTCAATCACATGTCAATCACGCTGCCGATTCTGGACCCTAAATGTGGGTGGGGCGTAAACTGGCTGCTAAATGAGATTTGGCATCAGAAAATTAGTCTTAAATCACTACTGTGTTTATTTTCATGGATTTTTTTTTTCCGGCAGACCTATTTTACAAGTCATCAACTATGGAATAAGTGCCAAAGTACGTTGTATTCTTTAGGTCCTTTAAACTAAGTAGGACTCGATAATCAACTCTAGCACTTGCCCACTTTCCCGGAGCAAGTACAAATGAATGTTGGCGTAAGCCGTAAGAAAAATCTCATAACTGGTCTATGTGGTTGCCCGGCTGCCGATTATTAGGCAGCTAAATTGATCTAGTACAAGGAAAAACTTCCTAATGTGGAAATCTCACCTAGAAGTAACAGGGCAAGGACATGTTTGTTCGGGCAAGAAAGACTAGAAAATATATTATTTTGCTTTCCCAATCGGGTCAGTAGAGAATAACATTCGTGTGAACGTTGACAACAAAAAAACGCTTGAAGGTTTAAACAATTCACAATTTAAATAACACAAAATAGATTCGTTGTTTATATTAGCTTCAAATTACGATTTCGCCTACCATGGGCTAAGGGCCAGTTGAATTGAACTTATGATTTCAATTACCCAAGCATTTTTTGTGGCCTGAAGGGCCTGAGTGGCCACTGTGAATGGTCGCGGGTTGAACTAGCAGGAGAAATAGCCGATAGAAAGAAGAAAAATAGGCGATTAAATTCTTCTGCTGATGAGCAGGAAATTGTTCTTTATATAAGTGTGACTCCGATGAAACGCTGGTTATGAATGGGTTCGGGAGAAGAAAAAAAAGCGGGGAAATTGGTGAAAGGTCGTTTTTTTGATATGGCCACTGTACAGTGTAAGCACGCTTTCTCTGAACGAGGCTGTGTTGTTGATGTCAAGGCGAGCTATCTGCAAAATATGTACCGTACTAAACTACGTATCTCTACTTTACTAGACATCGCAGCGCGGGCTTAAATAATTTGGTACTCTTACTTTACAAAATAGTAAATACCCAAATGTATATATAGATTTACGATAACTTTTTAATCAAAAAATCGTATTAGAACAGATTTAAAAAAAAAAAATATATTTATAACTTATTTCTTACAAAATCAATGCAAGTACTTAAAGTACCTTAACATGAATGGCATACGCGGGCAAGCGTCGGCTTCAGCTTTATTAACATGAGGCAAATTCTATCAGTATTTTCATCGGTGTGATACCGATATAACCACTATCAAAAGGGTATAAATTATTTAAAAAAAAACACACCTCGAAATATAAACATAAATAACAAGTATAATATAAAAAGTATCCGCAAATTCATGATTAGTTTCTTTTGTTCCCTATCCTTGTCCTTTCTTTAATCAGTCTAATGCACTGTTATACTCTACATAAAATACATGATGATATTGCAAACATATTCATTGCTTTTTGAGAAGAAAAAATCTGATTTAAATAAATAGTTTCCCATCGCTGGCTTAAAGTAACATTGTCCAAATCCTCAAAATTTACCTGGAACTCTAGGGGTTGTCTCATACCTTGTCATATTCAAATTAACAATAAAAGCACGGGACAGGTTTCGGTTTTTCGAATTTATGATTGAAGTGTTCAGATATGAAATTGTCTATACGGGATAAGTTCGTGCCGTGTACAAAGTAAGTACAATGAGTGAATATCACTTGCATTTTTGCTCATATCTTGGCCACACTTTGTGGACATATCAGATCACTCCAATACACATTGTATTAATAACTCATCACTTTTTGCACTTGCCAACAAAGTTACTAGATCCCTTTAAAATACCCTCGCCTTATTATTAAAGTAAAACAGGACCTAGTCGGGATAAGACCATACTGCGAGTGACTTTGAATAATTCTCCTCTATTGCTAACGGGACCAATGTTGCAAATAGTTGCATTAAAATAGTTGTAAATAGTTGAAATACCAACATACTTATAACACTTACAAGAATGATACTATATTAATTCATCGACGAAATGAACAAAAGTAAACGAAATCTATGCTACAGCACACTTACATCAAAATTCATGTCTTCTACAGTAACCTTTTCATCCAAATCCTTGCTCAAGTCAAAAGTGAGAAGGTAAATGGCTCGCCTGGAAAGAAACACCTAATAGAGGTGGGTAAAGAACGCATTGCTTAATCATTATGATTATGATTTTACTGACATATGACTTCATGTAGTCTGTTAATTAAAGAATAAACTTGAACTAGTCAATTTACATTTAGTTAATGATAAAAATGACTTACCGTTACCTTTCATAAGTAATATCATATTCTGATGGTAAAATGTAAGTAAGACATAAATATGGCTTTTTATGTATTCTTAAGTAACACTATACCGCTGGCCTTATGTTTTGCTTAGTGTTACAGACATATAATATTGCATAATTCCTGTAATTCATAGCCATACATTTCCTCTTGGACAGCAATAATGAGTAAAAGATAAATGTTTCTTAGCTCACTATCATCTTGTTTGACTAACCACAGGAGGCTGCAATGTTTGCTTTAATAACAAGAGTGGGTTGTTGCTACTGTGAGTCTCATGCTATGTAGTTAGCTTTTGTAAGCGCACACTCAGATGATGTCTCATGTGGTACCGTAAACAGATGATAGTGTTGTCAGAAGTATTATTTATTTCAATTAATAGTGATACCCATAAGGAAATATATGACTAGAAGTGACATGAATCATATAGTAATTATTTACATTAAGCAACAATGCTAGCGTTTGGCTTCCCTTTAAGCAAAATCTGAATCAGGTTCGGTGATTTCGAATCGATTGTGATAACTTATATTACATGGAACATATTTACAATGCAAACAATTATACTAAAATTGGTTCAATGAATAATGAAAATGAATAACATTACGAGATTCATAATAAAACATCACTGTATGATAAGCTTAAATGAGGATTATTTTCATTATTGAAATGTTGGAATGTTGACATTAAACACTGTTCTATACTTTATCATTTTCTAAAAAATATTTCTCCACACAATGCCTCGATCGTGATTAGTTAGCGTCTGAATCACGTACAGTTTCAATACGAATCATAATGCATGTCGCGTTTCTTTGCAACTTGCAAAGTCTCAACGCTAGACATTGTTTAAAAACCGATAAGTTTATTAATCATAAAGATAAAGTTCATTGATTTTAAATTTAGAGTCAGCTTATATCACTGTGATTAACATGTTGTCACGGGGTTGTTTTCACTTTAAAGCAGCTTTTAACACGAAAGTGCGCCCTCCAGACACCTCAAGTTTCAACAATGTTTATAAAAAAAAATGCGAATGTGATGTTTGGTTCAAATACTAATTCAATAGGACAGAGAAATCATCAAAAACAAACTTGAAAACAAATTTGGTATATTTGCAAAATTGTATATGGTTTGTCTATATTTTTATTAAATTATTGAGAAAAAAAGCATTTATTTTAATCGGATATATTTATTGATTTTCAGCTGTTTCTGAACCGATTTTGATCAAATAAGGTTTATTCCGTCTTAAAAACGGTGTTACTCGTAGTTTTGCATTACCTTACACAAAATATTTCTCGGAATCATAGCCCTCTTAACCATGTTAACCAAAACTGAACTACCCTTTTAAGATATACCTGATGTGTTGTGTAGTAAAGCTCCTGCCCAGCAAAATCCCATATGTCGAAGTTGACGGAATCGTTTTCATCCTGTGAAGCCGGTAGTCTTGCCTTTTCCTGCAGCAGTTTAGCGATTTCCGGGGACATTTCCTCGTTTTCGTGTTCTTGCGAAACAAGTTCAGTACCTGCAGATAATTCTGCAATATTAAGCATATCAGATGACACGGATCATTGAAACAGGACACTGGTTTGCATTACCATATTATTAATTTGTTAAATGTATTTATATTGAGCAATTCTATATCTAAAGGAGAATTATACCCGGGCAAAGGTGTAAGAGACTGATGTCACCATGTATTATGAGGTGTACTGTTATAGTTGTGGTAGCGCACGGGAGTAGACGTGTAGAACATTTACCTATATTTAAATTTAGGTCTATAACATACTTGGTACAATCGTACATTATTTCATTTTATCACAACTGTACATCAACCCGTGAATGGACAAGGAAACCCTAATATACAGTAATTTTCAAATATATATTAATACAACTATTTTGTCCGAAAGGGATGAAATTGCCCCAAATCCACAAAATAAAAGACGTGGCTCTCTCTCGCATTGAAGTGACGACAGTATGCGGACATAGCTATTACTTTCTTTCACGCTGTAGATTAACTTGCTATGAAATGGATTTTGAACTAATTAAACTCAACAAAGTTCCACAAGTCAAGTTTGGGCGTTTATATATTATCCTACGTGAATTTGGTATAATTGAAAAGCCTGTTCATTCCCCTTTACAGTCGTGCCCCATTTATAAAACGTTGCAAAATGAATTGGTATTGTCAGATCCACCTCAGCAACATTTATGAAAACAAAATTTAGAAATTTGGCCTCCACTAGCTGACACATTTAAACACTATTACATTTACTATTCAAAATATTCGCTAGGACGTGCTGACGAAATAAAACATTAATACACAGCAATACTATACTACAAGTGAGGGCAAGGTAATTAGCACCCCAAAGCATGTCATGTGATATAACATCACAAGTCAAATGTACATGTACAAAGAATTTAACTTCTTATGTGAATTAACTAAACTAATACACTGCCATAGGGGATATTTGTGTGTCGGGTATCAAGTTATTATACAAGTATATAACTTAAATTCCCAATTCAAACCGTACAGTTGTGCTTTGACGATATTTGCAATTAAAATAGTTATATCTATTACAAGTTAAGGGAAATTTGGTATTCAACTTTGAATGCAGTACATGGAAGCAATGGTCGTCAATAAAGACTTGATGCTTGAATTAAAAAGAAAAACATTCGTAAACAAACAGCAGATATAAGTGATAAACAGGAAATTGTCATTTGCTGAACGACTTTGCCATATATTAGTACAGAGTATACACGGTACTTTAGTTCAATCAAGGAGGTATTATATATACCTCCTTGGTTCAATCATAACTATCTTGTTAAAACATCAGACATTACTTTGACAAACCAAACCCGTTTGATGATTATATCAATTATATGACATCAGCAAGGCACAAGAGAACCACATCCAATGATTCCTAATGATTGTGACAGACTTTATCAAAGTTCTATAAGATGTGCTAAGAAAAATGTAAGCATATCGTATTCGTTGCATTATCGTTCGATTTCATTGTTATTTCTCACATTTTACAAGCCGGCATTTTAAAGTGGAGATTTATTGAAAAGCCAAATATTAGCCAAATTATATCTTTACAGAAAGCTGAGATCATACAGAATATGAAAATATTGCTTTCTAAGTACTCATTCATCAACAAAATTGAAAAAGTTGAATATATTAACCACAACATTTCCTTCAATTTAATGATCATTTAAGGTAAACGAATTTTATTTGTACAAACCAGCTTTTCTGTTTGGTCCTTGCTTTGTCCATTGGCCTTGAGATTCGATCCCATCCTGATATAGAATTCAAATATAATTTAAAATATATCATAATCATTTTAACAGTTAATTGCTTGAATTGATTAATCATTTCCAGTGGTGTCCTGATAAATACGCATATTCAATAAATGAAACCCGTGTAAACTGCAGCTTAGTAACCGATCAGTTTATCAATCGTAAAGATAAAGTTCATTGATTTCAAATTTAGAGTCAGCTTATATCACTGTGATTAACATGTTATGATTACCAAAGGTATTACATTTGACAATTTTCAGACATTTACATTAAGGGGCCCAGTGTGGTATTGGATTTTTTTCATCAAAACTGAGATTTTCTTTAATCTTAAAATATATGTGGATTCTAAGCTTTCAGAAAAGGCATATTTTGTGGGGTAGGCGGTAGTTAATTAATTGAATATTAAGATCTAGTAAGTTCTTTGATTGATTAATTAAAGATATAGTCATGTAGATATTTCTAGGACCTGAATATGGTGATAAGTCCAAGGTTTTTAAAACTATTTATGTTCTAAAATTTTGGTTTCTATAGAAAATTCAGCGAGGTTGAAACTTGGCAACCTTGGGCAACTTTTCTTATTAGCATTATAAAATTAGCTAATTTGAATATTTTAAAAATAAGGTCAGAGCTCAATTTCTATCTAGGAATATATGTCAAATGGGCCATTCTTTGAAAAGTGGAACATGTTTTAAAAGGATAGTTTAGTTTTGGTATAGAGGGCACTACACAAATTTTTGTTTGTGAGATAATGAAAAACTGAGTGTCAAATTCGAAAGAGCATACAATTTTAATGACAGAATAAACTTTATTTTATCGAAATCGGTTCAGAAATGGCTGAAATATCCATAAACATAACCATTTGTAAAATTTGTGGGGCCCCACAATTATTTTATAATTTTTAACCAGCCGTTAAACAAATTAAAAAAATGCTTCCTCTTTTAAAAAATGTACAAAAGAGGTTTTTAAATAGTTGTTGATTATCTCTCTATCTAATCACTATTTCAACAAAACATCACATGCACAATATTTTATTTAAAATGGTTCAAACCGATGAGTGTTTAGAGACGCCCTCTTGAATTTTAACGGCTCTTTTTGAATGATAACAGGCTTTTTACTTAGTCATTTGTAATTTTTCATTCCCTTCGAGCATGGTGGAGTTATAACTATTGTAATTGTAATTGTGCAGGTTTTGGTTACTAAAATTCAGTTTGACCAAAACTGTACTCTCTTTACCAAAACTCAACTATCCCTTTAAACTGAATTAAGAAATGTTCTTACTCATTTGGATAAATTGATCAAATTTAATATTTAAAAAAATCATTAAGCAAGCTCAATCCCCATATTCTCCTGTACATGTTGATACCAACTTTGTGAAACTCGAGCTTCATGTTTCTTTCTAAACCTCATATTTGTAGAATTTACAATTTTCCCATTCATATTGCACATGTCACATGCGACCACCCAACAATGTCAGACACGTGACCAGACATCCCCACAAATTTGAATACATTAAAAAGCAACAATTTTAAATTATTTAGATTTTTTACTATTTTATAACATACACATCTATATCAGTTGTCTGATGATGATGTGAACATTATATCTTTTCATAATCAAGAGGATTTACAAATGAAATTAAGTTGATATTTTAAGTGCTCCCGTGCAAAGTAACACACGTGACCGATGCCATTTTGACCTTAGGTAACATAATCCTATAATTATGATACACGAGTTCATTCTTTTCCTTATATTAGATCGAGATGATAATTCTTGACCTTCAGTTATTGGACTTAGCATCTAGAATACTTGATTCACAATTATTTTGTTTGCTTATAGTAAAACAAAATAAACTTTTATAAAACAATGCGGTCAAAGGGGGGAATAACATTTTCTCCTTCAAAAGCCATATGCGACCATCTTGGAGACGTTGTATTAAGTATCAGAAATGGATTTGTTCACAATGTACACGATTCTACTCGATTTCTGGGATATGCAAATTAGGTAAATAATGTCATTATGATATTTATATGCATTACCAACAGTTGCCAAAGTGGCAACCAAGCTTAAATATCTGTAATCAATATTTAGAACATGATTATAAAAATTATACTACGTCATTAATGCTTAATTAATCTATAGCCCGTGAAATTTAGTAATATTCATAAATATGCAAATAAGGGGAAGACATTTTGGATATCAGGGTGTTGCTCATAATGGCACATTCACATGAGCATCGGAAATAGATTTCCTACCCCAAAATACCCTAGAATAATGATTGTATTAACTTTTGCACTATTCCTAGATAGAAACTGACCTCTGATCTTATTTCAGAAATATGCAAATCAGATAATTATCTTTGTAATGCTAGTAAAACCAAATTGCCCATTTTGTATTCACATGACATTTATTTAATTTTATAGCTTGACATTCAATGAAAACGCTGTTTTCATTAGAGAATAAATCCATGAAGAAGCTCTAAGGGTGAAAATGTTACTAACGGTGTTCCATTAAAATGTTAGTAGGCTACCTTTATATTTATATATCATCTTGATCAAATTAAAAAGAAAACAAAGTAAAACACAGAAAACCCAGGTCCTCTTTCAGACATGAAACGATTACACCAATTACAAGTGACATGAGGCAGGGAAAATAAGTACGTGTAAATATGATATTTTGAATTTAATAAATATATCAATTAAAAATATATGTAGCTATGTATCATAAACAATTTGATATAAAGAAATATTAATTATCATTCTAAAATCAATATTATCAGTAGGCTATAACTATCAATCAATATCTAATGCATAGTATTTTCTCAATGGTTGGCTCCTTCGAATTTTCTAAATTAAATTATATTAATTATATTTACACCAACATTATTCTACAGAAATATTCGGATGGAATGACTGATAGAGAGACATTCAATGCACGGTTTTACATTGAGTATACATTCAGTACCTTTCTTACGTCATCATAATAGTACTATACAATCATCTATCAAAATATGCCAACTTGAATACTTTAACTTCAACACATTTAAAAATACCTCCATGTAATGTCATCAAAGAATGCATGATTTTAATGACTACAATTACATAAGAAAGCTCATAGTTTATGTTAAAAAGGCAATACAAATTGTAAGCAATGAAAATTGTTTGAGAAAAAACAGAAATATTGGACAAACGTCCTATGCTTTTTTAAGGGAGCTAGAGTTTACTTTTTCATTTGATATATGATTTGTTAGGCCTACACAAAAATACAATTTTGAGGTCCATGTCATATTCCATGTTGAATTGTGCAATATATTTTCTCTGATTATCGTATTAAAGGTCCACCAAAACCGGCAAAATTAGTGACACCATTCGTGGTAATGAGGTACAATAAGCAGACGATATACAAACTATATTAGACAGTATATAAAACACGGACAATAAGTATAATAATATCACATAACTCAGTAAATTCAGCAATCGTGCAGCAAAATACAGCTGTTTTAATCGAGGGCAAAACAAAACGTGCCCAGAGTTTGGTGGGCCTTTTTTTGGTATGAAATGCACTTGCTGCTGCAGCAGCACTAAACATCACAATCGCCCTTGTTAAGAACAGATGGTAAAACTTACCAATAGTGCAACATCCTGGAGATTTTTAATTGTCTCATCAACAATGGTGCGCTGTGGTTTGGCTATAAAAAAAAAAATCATAAATTAAATGAAGTGTACAAAAAAGTGTATTAATAGTAGTAATACGGATACAAATGCTAATGTTATGAAACTGTGCAAACTGTGATAACGCAGCGCGAGGTAGGACTACATACACTAGTCTGCACTACAGAGTGAGTCAGAAAAAATGTCCCATCTTTTAAAAGTTGTCTTGTTTGAAGTATGAACATTTAATCATGGGTTTTATGATATGTCTTGGTAGAGTTATCCTCCCAGCATAATTTCGGTACCCTTTTCATTTGAATCTCTGCACTCATGACTGAAAATCAGAAAATCTTTAGAAGACTGCTAAATCACACTTGTGCCAAGTGGCTGGGTGAGAAATAAAACAAATTGTGAAAGAATGTATAACTTTTACTGCTTGGACACTGAACATTGGGATAACGGCGGCATAACCCTTGCAAAACTTATGTAATAGGGCAGTCACACCGCCAAACCGAATCCAAACCAACACGAGACCGAAAAATTCGGGGACGTTGCGGGGACGTTCGGGGTGCTAGCGGTTTGGTGTCGATGTGGTATCGGAATTGTCGGTCTCTTGTCGGGATCTAGTTCGGACTCCGAATTTGTCGGAGTGGGTTCTTTCGAGCGTGCTCGAAAGAACCCACTCCGACAAATTATCGGGGTGCTTGCGGGGACGTATCGGGGTCGTGTCGGGGACGGTTCAGGGAATGCGGGGAGGATTCGGAGTGGATTCCATCTGGTGTCGGGGTGAAAATTCGGGCTGGGTTCAGTTCTGATGCCATTTGGATTGGGCCGAACTGAACTCCCCCCCCCCCAACACCCCTTCCCCCCCAACACCCCTTCCCCCCTGCTACCCCTTCCCCTCTGCTACCCCTTCCCCCCTGCTACCCCTTCCCCATATTATATTCAAATACTTCGGAAACTATGGCTTGGTACGAACAGTCACGTTCACGTCACGTTCACGTCACGTTCACGGTTCTGTACCTTTTGTGAAACAGGTCACCCAAATCTACGAACAGTCACGGTAAAGTGACCCAACAATTTGTCGTTTTCTATGCCGGTAAAACTCGAATCGTCACGTCTACCAAAACGTGACGTGAGTGTTTAATCATTATTTGTAAAAGTGAAAGCGCTTGTTACTAAGACTAGTAATGACGTCATCCAGAATATACTCGACGACACATGCACTTTTTCTTTTTGTGCGATGGAATTCTTATGGGGATTGCGTGTTTAAGGATTTGTCGCAGCGCACACAAAATTGTATGTAAGTGAATGGGGACCGCGGACAAACTATCAGACAGTTGTTAGAGGGAGAAAATAAATCTTTCTAACAGATAACGTTAAATAGAAATGGATAATCAAATTAGAAACTGTGCTTATATTATGTTTGTCTAAACATTCGTGGTCCAAACGGGGATCGGAAACTGGTTACTCGCTACAGCCAACTACGGACTGTGTCCGCTTAGGCCTAGCTAGCCCCGACCGCCAGGCGCCAGGCGCCAGGGGCTCCGGCTGCGGCCCGTGGTGCTTGCCTAGCAGTACACGGTGAGGTGACCAGCTGTTATTACCGGGTTTAGTTAACAACACAATTAGGCCTACTTCACGGGTGACAAGTTACCAATGCATACTTCAACAATTATTAATTAGGCTCATCTTCAAATCAGACGGTGTGCAAATTATTTCATTATTACTGCATTATCAGAATATCTTTATGTACATGCAACACAGCCAATCCTCGAGCTTACACTACAATACATGTCCAAACTTCAAGATTACAGACTATAAGATTTTTTCTTATATTTAAGCCACCTATGAGGTGTCTTAAGTTTAAGACAAAAATCTTACGCTGAAATGTTTATGGAATACCAATGCTTGTTTAAGCAAAAAACTTAGCAAATTTGCTTACCGAAAGTGCGTCTAAAATGTAAGCAAATTTGCTTACGAGGGAATTTAAGCAAAAATGCTTAGATCTTAGCATTTTTGCTTATAATAAGCAAAAATTCTAAGATTTCTTGCTTATATGTGTTTATGGAATACAGGCCCTGATGCGTCGCGACGATATCGACGAGATTCGAGAGCGCTAGGTCCTGGTCCTGTTGGAACCGGTCCTGGTCTAGCCTTCGAAAAAATATTACGACTTAGCCTTCCCCCCCCCCCCCCCTCCCCCCCCCCCCCCCCCCCCCGCCGCTGACAGGATTTTTTCAACTACTTCTTCCTGGTCTAGGTTCAACATTTTGGGAATGGTCCTGGACCAACATCACATTTTTTGACAAAAACCCCCTTGAAAAAATCGTGGGTTCGCTAGTGATTTTGTTACCCCCCAATCAGTCCGACCACGCTACACCACTGAATTTTATTATCACACACAAGTAATCAATAGGTTACGTGTAGAAAGTTATTTTGCTCAAACCTATTCGTTACAATTATTTCGCTATTTTTATAAAGGGGGACTTTCATTTGTTGTTGTTTTTATTACATGTTTGTTTTTTGTGTACGTATAATTTACGTTATTTTTTAAAACGCCAGCGGCAATTTACGTGAGCTTTCGTAGATTGCATATAGCAGGTCAACAAATTGTTGGGTCACGTTACCCTACACTTCGTAGATTTGGGTGACCTGTTTCACAAAAGGTACAGAACCTGAACGTGACGTGAACGTGACTGTTCGTAGATTTGGGTGACCTGTTTCACAAAAGGTACAGAACCTGAACGTGACGTGAACGTGACGTGAACGTGACTGTTCGTACCAAGCCGAAACTATTGTGTATAAAGACCACCATCCCATAATGTAAGTAGTTAAGCTGAACTAATAGTTTGATTGGGGTCTCATTCATCATACTTGAAAGATATTTATAATTGATTTCCATGAAATATACCATTTTTATTTTATAAGTGCACCTCGTATACAATTATTACTTCATGTATATTCGTGATTACTTTGAATAATTAAAAATTAAAACAAAACATAACATGAAACTTCCTTGGAGCATGTAATCATTGACGGGATCTACTAACTGTGTTGGCGTGTGCACAAGGTTGTGGGGGTTGATGAAAGATTGTGTGATCTGATATGTCCGCTGATCCGCTGATATGAATTATGTGTAAACATTCCGAGGTAATGACATGCCATGTGACCAAGTAATGTGCGCATTGCAACTTGCAACTCCCCTACTCATTACACCAACGTCATTCACAGTTGGAATTTTCCAATAGAGACTTTCGAAATTTAAACACTTCAAGCATACATATTTTTATAACAACATAGGCGTTTTGAAAACCAAAACCTGTTCTTAAATTGGTGGTATGAATACAATGAGGTATGTGAGAAACAATCGGAAGTTTGTTGACAATGTTACTACATCCTTATTAAGTAATTTATGAGTCTGGAAGTTAAGTTGACACAAACAAAAACATATACAAACACTATTCAGATAAAAAAAATACTGCTGTTTAATGACTAGTCTTGTTTATTTCTATCATTATAATATTCAGTGAAATATTCCATAATTTCGCTTTCAAAATAAGTAACACACATACATAGCCAGCTCACTCCAGGTACAATATGTTGTTTCATTTAAGTTCAGGATTACTTCATACTGTACTATGACAAAGAAAATAATTATAATGAAACATAAATCAGAACAAAAATCGCACACAATAATTTTTTAGTAATGAAACTGATATCAGAAACAATTCTGGTTCAGATAGAGTAAGCCCAAGTGTCGTATTTATACTAGTGGGATGAATTCGGGCTGCGTTCCATGTGAGTTCGGAATCGTCGGTTTCATGTCGGGGTCCATTCAAATATTATCGGGGTCGTATCGGTCTTGATTCGGCCGAATGCAAACCGAATTCACGCGATGAATAGAAGACCGAATGATTTTGGTGTGACTGCTAGCCCCAGTTCGGTCTCTTGTCGGAGCCCGATAAAGCGGAAATTTGTAATTTAGTTCGATTTGGTGTCGGTCTGGATTCGGTTTGGCGGTGTGACTGGGGTATTACACTCTAAGTTCTTGCATACTTGGTGACCAAAAATGATCTCTGTTGCGGGGTGAACTGAGGATGAACCGTACTTCCAGTACTTGTCCTAATCAAACAGGGCTCAACATAACTAACTGCTGCCAAATCAGGCAAGCCCTTTGGTAGCAAGAACAACAAAAGCACAGATATCCATTGTAAATTTACAATTGTTAACCAACAAAAGACATAAACAAGATTTATTTTTATTGTTTTTGTACCAACGTATTGAGATAGCACATTGGATTTATGTGCACTTGATGATGATGACGGTGGTGGTGGTGGTGAATGTGTTAGGGGAAAGAATGTCAGGGAATGGCGCTTAAATATTCAGCGATCTTGTTAAAAATCAATGCTTAATCAGAAAAGGGGTAATGTTAACACTGCATTATGAAACAATTTTTACTGTGCGTTTGTGTGTGTGGGTGTGTTTCTGTCTGTCTGACTGTCTTTGTTCAAAACACTGTTTTATTCCTCACCCAACCACTTGGCGCAAGGGAGATTTTGCAGTCTTTTAAAGATTGTCTTTTGTTCAGTCATGCGAGCAGGCATTTAAATGAAAAGGGTTCCAAAATAAGATGGGAGGATAACTTTACTAAGACATATCATAAAACCATTTAAATGTTCATACTTCAAACAAGACTACTTTTAAAAGATGGGACATTTTGTCTGACTCACTCTGTAGTATTAAGTAAATATAAAACTGAAATGATCGACATGCCATAATAATTGAAGTGTCGGACCTGCATCAAACTACCACAATATACAAGGTTTGACCTGACAATGCACGTCTAGAATTATCCCAGGGGTTAGGAGGCTTGGTCACTCCAATATAATTCAATACGAAAATACATAGTTCATTGTAAGATATATAATTGGAAGTAATTACCTTCGCTACTTCCTGCACCCCCTCACGCTTTGGTCAAAGGAAGTACATTGTTCATTTCAATGTAATTTAAACAGTAAAAATAAATGTATTCTCTGTTTGTAATATTAAAGGGATCTAGTACCGTTGTCAAATTCCACAAAATTTTCCTAAAACTTTAGTTCTCACGTACCTCATTGTAATTGTATTACCTGTAGAAACATGGAGCAAGTTTCCATATTTTGAGTTTCTATGTCGTTATGAAGATATTTCTGATTTAAACGTTCGGTTTTGAAAGGATCTAGTGGAGAATTATAACTGTGTACAAAGTAAGAGCAATGAGTAAGCAAACACCACTTTGTATTTCGCTAATTACTCGGTCATATGACATTCATGTAATATGTAATGTTCACACATCTCTTAGTGGACATAATGTTAGGGGGTCTGATATTATCAGATCACACAAATACACATTTCATCAACCATTCATCACTTTTTCAGCAAAGTTATTGGATCTCTTTAAACACATTTGTTTGTTTTATTTCCTTTTCTGTTCCATACCCGTTTTTAATTTCATAAAAGCAAATTACCTCTGACACTATCTTCATCTTGAAGAGACCACGTCTCACCACTTGTCTGTCCAATATCAATTGTAATATCACCTGTGTGTGACGTATCAATTCCATCCGTCGGTTCTTCATTTATGTAAAATCTAGTGGGTAGAGAGCGTATTTGTATTATCTATTTGATTAGTTCAGGCTAGTAGCACAAATTCGTATTTATTTTAATCGTATCAATATAAAATTGTATATAGATTTTAATAGGCCTTTATGAACCTCTTAACTAATACTTCATAGTTATGCAATAATAAAACATTGTATGCAACTGAATATAATGTGCTACTGTTGGGCATTCGCAATAATTTTTATTATCGTGTTATTTACAATACTATTGTAGGAAATAATGTAATATTCACAATGTGTCTAAAAAGAAGTAGTACAGTTGGAAAAAAAATTGTTTAAGGTATAAAGGTAATTCAAAAAAATATGACACATTAATTCGAAAAATTACCAAGTTCCTGGTGGCTTTTATTCCAGCTCAATCGGATCAGTTAGTCGTGAAATATGATCAATATTTTGCAGTACACAGAAATCCATTTTTTTGCCGATTTACGTTAGCTGTGGATTATATGACTTCGCTAACCTTAATTGTCATCAGCAAAAAAGTGTAAAACGTATCATGTAATCACTCATTGGCCTTAATATGATGATAACAAAAAAATCGCGGCATAACCTAGTTTTGCATTCCTAAATAATTTTCACACCTTTTGTTAAATTAACTGAAGCTTGACAAAATCCTCAAACCAATCCTATACTAAAGAAGTACCATATTTGATCTTTAATGTGTGTTATTGTAATGCGTGCATTGAGTGCAACATCAACATCAGTTCAACATTTAAGAAAAGAATATTTTACGGTCTTGAGATGCAAACACATAGCCTAACACATGATTTTCAATTCGATTCCCAGTAAACAGTTTTCACAACTAGGAACTGCCCCACAGTGCTTAGGAATCTGAGGCAATTGGAATCATAAGGCAATGTCAATTTGAACGCACTCTATCCAGAATCTATCCAGAATTCAAAGATCTGCCGGAGGGAAAATGGATCGGGTGAGGAGCATCAAAATAGTTTTTCCTAAACTGTACTATTCCTTTGAGACACAACGGTATACACATATACTCCCGCAAAAAAAAGAATCTGGGACACTTGTATAAGCTGAAATTATTTCATATTAATGTACGATAAAGTGTAGATTATCATATATCAAATTAAAGGGAAATTTAGTCCCTCTGCATGCAGGGGTATAAATTAAAAGGTGTAATCGTTTCATGCATTAAATTGCCATTGTCCAATTAAACCATGGCAAGGTCTGTTTTCAAAAAATAGCAAATATACAATGGAGGGACCACAACCATTCGACTGAAATGAATCAGGATGATAGTAAGCGTTTTCACTTAAAAAACAAGATGTGCGGGGCAAAGTAAATTATGACATTATTTAACTTTTATTGTCATGAACAAACTCTGAAAAATACAAATTTTTCAATAAAAACAGGGCCAGGCTATGAGAGGCATCATCATACTGGTCTGTATTAGAGGCATGAAAGCTTGTCTGTTTTGATTGTGTACCCTGGAATTTTTAACCATAGTTACCTAGAGAAATTGTCATGTTAAAGGACTGCCCAACTGTTTGACCAATGGTGACATCAGGTTTTGAAGATCTTTTGGACTACGGTAGAATTCTTGACAAGAATTTATACCATTTTTTCATGCTGAAATAAAAGGGCACAAAACTGTGTTTTTCGACTAATAAAACCTTTGCCATGGAAATTTCCCCATTTTGTTTACTTTTGGATGAAAAATAAACCTCGTTTCACAATTTGTCTTCATTAATACTTTTTTATTGAGATGGAAGATAGCAAAAGGTCACATTTGTATTGAAAAAATTATGACATGTCATGAATATAGCGTTTTTAGATTATGCTTATCAACATTTATATGGTTGAATGGATGTTCCATTTTTTTTGCTATTTTTGGAAAACAGACCCTTGCTGTGGTTTAATTGACCGTGACAAAGCCATGCATGAATGATTTCATCTGGATTTTTATGCCGATATTGAAGAGGGGTCGTTCTATCTTTAAATTTAATATCCAATATCAATATATTTGATCGCAAATTGAATATGAAAATATTTTGGTCTTATACAAGTGTCCAGTTTTCTTTTTTTTGCGGAGTATACATTAGATTATAGAAAAATTGGCCAAAACGTTTTTTTGGGAAAAAATACGATAGTTGCAATAGGGATTTATATTTGTATTAATCCCAATGGGCCCCGAATTCTCATCAGTGGCTCAAACTTGAGGCCTGGGCCTAAAATAGACAAAAGGACTACCGGTAACCAGTTAAAACCATTTTGCACCTGCATACCTATTGTGTAGTTTGCTATTGGGTCCCCGGATAATATTTCTAGTTGTTTTTCCTTTCATTTATCCAGTCAATCCCTTGAGTCCTGATTATATGCATCTTGGACAATGGGCACTTTGAAATTCAGTCATAGTAATAGTTTTTTTTATCAGCCAAAATTGCGTCCTGGATCATCCTGGGACATTGTATTGCTGGGTGACGGGCTATACTACGACTGAATTTCAAAGGGCCTATTGTCCTGATGCATATAAGCAGAAACTCAAGGGATTGACCTGGATAATGAAAGGGAAACCCATTAATAATATCTCCGGGGGACCAATAGCAAACAAGACAAATGCGTCTGCAGGTGCAAAAATGGTTCATCTGGTAACCCGGTAAGTCTTTGTCTTTTTAGGCCCGGGCTCAAGTTAAGGCCACCGATGAGAATTCGGGGCCAATGATTTTTAGTTTCAATTTGCTGTCCCTAAAATTATAGGTTTTTTGCATCGGGTAAAAATGTATTTTGACGCGGCTAAATGACTTCCATATATACAACTACATTACCCTGCATCAATTAGAAAAACTCCCCCTTCTACTGAACCACAACAACCACATTCGATAAAAACTGCAAAAGTTTTACGTACGTCTGTCCAGTAAGTGACCCTCTTCAGGCTTGTCTTCCCAACCCCTCTCCTGTCCCACAATCATCAATCGAGTGTGGAAAAACGCGTGGTCTTCCCTTCTTGAATGGCTTTAATATAAGCCTCCTTTTGCTTTTTGGTCCTCTTGCAAGAATTTTCCAGAGGAGCTTGATCTGGCAAAACATTTTCAAAAAAATAATGTAAACAATGACACAATATTAAGCGTAAGATAATGCCCGGGCATTATTAAATAATATGCCTGGTTGTTAGGTACGTAAGTTAACATCCGTACTATCATGCTGTCAATATTTCCCATTCCCGCGGAGCATACCAGCCCCACGAGCAAAATTTTACAGACCAATCCCATTTATGATCCTCAGCTAGGAGCAGCAATCCTCACTTTAATTTAAATTACAGGGGTATCGAAGTCAGGACCCTATAATGATAGGTCCACACGCCCATGCCCATCATGCCACGACACAATCCTTTGTAAACGCACCATTAACTATTACACTCCTTTGGTGATTTCAACGGCGAAAGGAGAATAAAGTGAAAAATCAATTCGGTAAAAACCACTCTTCTTTTTTTGGTTTAGAATCGTTAAATGTTAGTTTTTGGTCTTAATTACTAGCAACATTATACATCAGCATTGGCGAACAATTATTCCTTGTTTGGTGGACAATTCACTGTTTATTATGTTGCCTTTCACATGCATGCTGGTGGGCAATTTTTACATTCACGATGAACAATTACTTTCTTACTCAAAAACCATTGGTAGACAGTGGCGTAGCTACGGGGGGGGCAAACCCCCCCCCCCCCCCCCCCAATCGTTTTGGGGGAAAAAAAGATGTCGAACGACACGAAATTTAAGCCAAATGTGTCTATATCAATTCATTTTTTTATCATGTTTGATTAAATGTGTGATGATAATGATGTTATCAATGATAATAAGTACAACCCTAAACATTCGTTCTTTAGTAGCAATAGCGCACCTATATCAGTTTTGAAGGAATCCTTTCCAAGCTATGCGAATTGTCAGTCCCCGCGCGCGAGGATCGACGCTCCGTTAATAACCGCATTTTCAGTAGAGCGCGTAGGCCAAAACAAAACTGCCTATAGCGCATTGTAAAATCGTCCCATCAGGGGGCCTCTGCATGATCCTGCTTCCTCCCGCTTTTATAGATAATGGTTGGACAGTTTTTGACGCCTTCCTGCATGATATGGGCGCAAATCTGCCACTACGTAGTCCAAAAAATGTCTAGGCAAAAGAGCACCAGTCCATCTTCTCCAGAGTCGACATCTGCATCAGTTGAGCATAGGCCCTACTGAAACCTAACCCCAAGGGGACCCGTGTCGTGGGTCTAGTCACGCAGTACTTTAACAAAATGGGCGGACAACAGTCGGGGGACGGGGGGAAGGGGGGACATCCCCCCCATACATTTCCCTCCCATTTTTTTTCATATGCATACATTACGTATGTTTGATTCCATAGTTTTGAAACTACGAATCATATAATATTTCTGTATCGGGTATGCACCCAAAATCGCACAATTTAAAGCCAAAAAAATATGCAAAAGTTCCCTACAGTGGGAGGGGGGACAGCCCCCTCCCCCGCTTGGTAGCTTCGCTCCCTCGCAATACCCCTCCACTTTAGAGAACATTTAGTCCCCCCCTTCTTGAAAAATGATCCTTCTACATCAAGCGCATCATTTACAGATCCACCTAAACCAAACAGATTCTGAATTCAAATGTACGCCAGAAACAACAGTTCCACCAGGAAGATACACCATGGGATCAACAGCGTGTGTGTGAGTGTGTTTCACGGGCGTAGATCCCGGAGAATGGGGGGATATATCCCCCCACTTCTTGATGCGGGGGTGGCCTGTACAAGTACCAAACATCCCCCATTTTTCTGTCGAAGTTAAATCTTTAAAAAAATCTTACAAAAATGCATAATAACAAATAATAATGGTAATGATAATGATAAGGGACAATAATAACCATACTTCTAAAGTGATATTTTTAAAACACCAAATTTCAAACAATTTTGTTCACGTGGGAGGGGGTGAAACCCCCTCCCACACCCTCTCCAAATAAGTATGACATGCACGGACGATGTGAGCGTATTTTGAGTCTGGTGTGTGTGTAGGTTTCGATTGTGTTTAGTATACTATGTATAGCGGGTCTAATTCATGAGGGAAAAAGATTTTAAGTCTTTATTTCTTTCATTTTAGTATCAAAATTTTCTTCCAAGGTAATGCAACCAGATTGCATTATTAAAAAAAGCTCCCTACCGTGTGAGGGGGGGACACCCCCCCCCTCCTACCCCCCCTCGGGCGTTTCCGCGCCCCTCGGGCTTGGTCCGCTCCGCTCCCTCGCAGTTATGCCCCCCCCCCCCCCAATCCGTTTGACCCCTCGCTTACGCCACTGAAATATACAGGGGCGTATCAAAAAAAAGCGTTTACACTTTTTGAAAAATCTGTCCAAAATTACATTTCAAAAATATTTTGAAGATTTTTTTTCATGTCGATAGATGCCCAAAATTTTTTGTTTCACGCTTGGGCGAACAACTGACTGTTTTTTGTCCAGAGTGTGAAAAAATGACTTGCGCCAAATTGAAAGAAGAGGGAAAATTAAAACCAGCTATCCGAATAAGTACTTCCCATTCAAACAAAATTACGATCATAGCCATAGGCGTACCCCGGTTTCTCGAGACCAAATGTTCAATGGTCTCGACCTAGAAAAGTGTGAAAAAACTGTGGTCTCGGCCTCAAAAAATGTTTGAAGTTTTCCACGGACCCCCCCCCCCCCCCCCCCCGCTTACAGGATTCTTAACCCCACTGGGTCCTTGGTCTTGAAAAGTCTGGGAACCGGACCCTGGCCTCGGTCCTCGAAAATGTTTGAAAATTCCGCGATCTCGCCTGCGAAATTTTGTCTACGACTACCCCCCACCCCCCGCTTACCGGATTCTCAACCACTGGGTCTTGGTCTTGGTCTCCGAAAATTGTGGGACCGGACCTTGGCCCACGGTCTTGAAAAAATGTCGAGAATTTGCGGTCTCGGCTGCGAAAATTGTCTACGACTCCCCCCCCCCCCCCCCCCCCCTCTCTCTCCGGCCTTACCGGATTTCTTAACCACTAGGTCTTGGTCTTGGGTCTCGAAAATTCTGGACCGGACCCTGGTATTTGGTCCTTGAAAAATTTTGCAGGAACTTCGTCTCGGCTTCAAATTTTTTTTCTACGGACTACCTTCCCCCCCCCCCCCCGACATAATGTTTTTTTTCTGAATGTAATGTAATGCACATGAATACGTAAAACAAACATGCCAATAATGCGTATTTGATGTCCACTAACAATAAGCATAATTATATACACATGATGAAACTGAAGGTGAAGCAAGAATCCTCAGTCGTAAGGTTTTTTTGCGTTTTTCTTTACTTTTTGTGGGAATCGATTTTATCTTTAGTGAGAGAAACATAAAACACGTACAAAATCGATTATTGGAGTCAACTATTTCCCTTTCATGGTGTACTTTGTATGTCGAAAGCCGACCTGCCCCATTATAGTCAAGACAAAACAATTAGACATACAATATAATACTTACCCCGAACTGGTATCGGTAGCAAAAATGGTTATGGAAAGTGGATAAAAAAAAAAAAGAATATAA